>CAJVPT010004561.1:0-13283 GCA_910592055.1 Acaulospora colombiana | reverse complement strand
ACAGAAGAATACAAATATGAACTGAAGAGCATTTTGAGACATAACAAAAGAAATATGGCTGATCAACTCACATTCTACACAAATGGCTCTTATAAAAAAGGAACAACAGATGGTGAATTCAAAATGGGTTTAGCTTGGATAATAATAGAGGAAGGCAAAATAGTTAAACAGTTCTCAGCAGGAGCTGTTACATGGCCATCAGCAATTAGGGCTGAAATATTAGCTATTCTTACTGCACTGTATACAGCCCCCCAAAACACAACAGTTACGATCTATACTGACTGCAACATCGCAATCAAAGTATGGAAATCCATCTGCTCACAAACAGAGACATCTATAAGAAGATGAACAAAGATCACTAACTAGCCACTTTAGAGTAAGATTAAAGACCTAGTAAAGAAGAAAGACCTGAATCTGAAAATCTTAAAGGTCAAAGCTCACAGAACCAATAGATTCAACAATCAAGTTAGACTTACTTGCTAAACAGGCTAGGTGGGAGAACCCAATAACTTGGCATCAGCTACTAGAGTTAGGAAGAGTCCTCACAATAGCAGCATGGGGAGAATATACAATAGAAATTGGTATCAGAGATTTCGTTAAAACTTTCAATAAGAAAAAGATTGGATTAGACTAGACAACACAGAAATGGATCCAGAAACTTTGGATCCAAAATGATAAGATTATAGACTGGCCAACCTTCTAGAATTAGTTCAATCCAACCAACACCTTCGATACCTCTTTCAAAACCAATAAAGACAAAAGCTTCCTAACTAACTTAATTCATAATGAACTTTCAGTCTTAAATACTTAAAAAGAGGAAACCAAATATATATACCACAACTATTTGCCCAGCATGCGAACTGCAAGAAGAGACACTAGGACATCTTTTTGAATGCCCAACCACTAAGGAAACTCGGAAGAACTTATGGTAGAAAGTAAACGAAAAGATCAAGAAACTCATCAGTAAAGAAATAAAAGACAAGAAAGAAGTTCAACCTAATATAAGTGGCTAGATAGACAAATGATTAAAAGAGATCCAGAAATCTGACAAGGACCTTTTTAATATTATCTGTGGATATATAAAAGAAAGCAAGATTGTCTCCTTGAAAAAACATCTTAAAGAGCAGCTCAAGATCTCATCAGAAAATACACAGGGTATAATTGACAAACTCTGTTAAAAGATGAGAGCAAACTTTAAAAAGGAGATCTGGAATACTTACTGTGCCAAAGTTATAGAATGGAAAAAGAAGTAAAATATTATAGAAGAAAACAAAAGAAACAAGAGGCCCAAGTCCAGACCTGACAAACAGGCTGAACAAGACCAAAACGAATTGCCGTTACTTCCAGAGGACTTGAACCTGAAGGCCATTAAAGAAATAGAAGAAAAGAAGTATATAGCAATTATCAAGGATTGGATTTGCCACAGAACTAAGTGGTTTGGCTTTTAACTGCAGACAGAACTTAGAATGATCTACAGTAATGACCTGTAGGCAATGATTTTATTAATTAGAGGAATTATCCAAATTAGTAAAGGAGCAAAATATCATTCCCTAGGTTGCATTTAGAGAAATAGTTTTTTTGATAACGAGTGAGTCAGTATATGAAAGTCGCAACAATTTGTAAATACTTAATATATATACAATAAAGACATGCCATACTGACCTGACTGTGGGTTAAAAAAAAAAAAAAAAAATGAATCATCTAGAGTTGTCTCTTGTCACTTGATTTTAGTTATAATTTTGTGTGAAGTAAGATCTTTTCATTCAATTGATGGAAATTTTAGGACTTTCTTAGCTAAGGCATCTACTTCTTCATTATAAGAGTTATTTGAGTGTATCTTGACTTTTGTGAGCTTTAAATCTATATTTTTCTTTTTTATTAGCTTTACCATACATGTCTATAGGAATCAATTTTTTTCCTTAAGCCATCTCTTGTGTGTCCTTTTCAGGTCTTCTTTTTTTAAGAATTTTTACTTGAAAATACATGCTTAATTATCTATAAAGATCTTTATCATGCTTTCAATTAGAACTATCAGGAGTATTGTTATAATTACTATCAATTCTGCTCTTGTAGATGAGGGCCAATTGTTTATTCCTATTTGAAACTTGCTTTCTTTTCCTTCTTTTTCTATTTGGATTCAGCCTGCTTCTATCTTTATATCTTTTTTTCCATGATTAGTAAGTGATTTGTCAAATAAAAGATTGGTTTTTCTTTAGATCCAAGGTTATGTTGGGATATATCTATTAGGTGGTTTTGATATGCTTCTTCTCTAATATATTTTTTGATAATAGCTTTTTTTCAGATTTCGATGTCTACATAATTTACTCTATAATTTTGAATCTTTAAAAACTTTAGTTGTAAATTACTTCTTTGATGCTTTTTTCAAGTGCTGATTTGAAGTTAGGGATTTTTAGGTCTCGTGTTCTTCTAGTAGACTTTCTTGTATTGAGATATGGTATTATACATATTTCTCCTATTTCTCTTTCAAGAATATAATTACTATTTAGTATTGTGCCTTCCAAACATTCCAAACATTTTTGTATATTGATCTCCTAATCATTGTTGGAGTTATAACTAATAAAGTGCTCTATTATTGCAATGTTTCCCTTTTTTTCTTGTTTTAATTTTTCCAAATTACTTGATTTCTTTTATTTCCCATTACTATCCACAATTTTTTCTGCTTGTCTCAATTAGGGTTTATTTTTTAGTATTCTGGTTTTCATTTCATATAATTTTCTTTTCTTAATCTTATAAGCTACTTTAGTTATTCTTTTGAAAGATTTTTGATTATTATTTAAAACTATTCTGGTATGGATCCTTTACTTGTATCTTGTAGAAGCTGAAGCATTTGCCAGTCTCTTATTTTTGTGATTTCTTGATTGATTAGCTGATTCAGATACATTGGTTGATTGTTTCTAAATGATAGTATGACTTTTTTGTATTCTTCTGGTATAAAATATTCTTTGATCCAAAAGTTTTTTTTTTTCCATTCAAAGATATCTTGCTATTTTCAACTATGAAATATTATTTCCATATCTTTAACAATTTTGATTACTTGGAGTGGAAAGTTTCCTTTATTTGTTAGATGGCTTAAGGATTTGCAGATTAATAAATTAAGTGATTCCCAATTTTTTATCTATGCTTGTTTAAGTTTGATGATTGTTGTAATTGCTGCTGGTCTGGAATCATTTAGTTTATTGCAAAGTCATATTGCTTGTCTTTCTCTTTATAATATCCAAATACTTTTCAAGTTGTAGATCTTTAGATAGTAAATTATGATATTTGGCATTAATCTGCATAAACTACTTTTATTCTTGAACAGTTTTCTATATACTGTTGTTAAGGTGTTGCATATTTTCCAGGACAATATTCTATGTTGCATTCTAAATTCTATCCTAGTTATTAAAACTCTATTCAGAATGTAGAGGGCTTGTTTGTCTATCACTTTTTTATATTTAAGGGCTCTTGTTATAATGTTGACTTTTTTAAGTACTCATTATTTAAGCACAATTGCAGTTTTTTAATTACCTATCCAGATTTTTAAAAATCTAGCCTGTTCTATTTTTTCGAGCTCTTTAATCACTTCTTCTTCAGTACCTGCCTTCACTTCTTCTGAATAGTAGTTAGAATTGTTAATAGTGACTAAGACTGATTTGTTGCCATTTATTTGAGAATCATTGGCTATATAAAAGATTCTTGCAGTTTTCAAAATCTTTTTCATGTTCTCCTTAGATCTTACTATCCATATTGTGTCATCCATGAATGCTATAGCTGCATACCTTGATTCTAACCTTCTTGTAGTTTGTTTTTTAAGGTCAGGGTTCCATATAACTGATATTTTGTATCCTTTTTGTATATTATTCTGGATTTTATATAATAGGGAGTTGTAAAAAATTCTCTATAGTAGAGATGAGATGATTTTTTCTTAATCAATTCCATATCTAGCTACTATTGATTCTGTGAGATCATTTTCGAATATAACTTGGAATTCTCTATTTTGAAAAAAGCTCAGTATAATCTTTATAAAATCTTTTGAAACTTTGATTCTTTTCATTGCTTTTACAAGCATGTCTAGACTAATTGTATTGTATACTTTTGCAATATCTTGAAAAAGTATTTTTAGTTCTTTTTTGTTCTCTCTGACATTTTCATGGATATTGTTGAGAATCTGAATTGGTTCTGTTATATTTTCTCTTGGTAGTCCTGCATAGTTCAGTTCTCTAAGAATATTATTGTTTTTACAAATATTTCCTATTCTGTTGGTGAGAATTTTAGTAAAACATTTTCTCGTAACTTCTAACAAAAAATAGGTCTAGTGTTTGAGAGTTCACAGCCCCACAGTTTGGGTTTTACTATTGGATACATGTAGCTTTGTTTCCAGTGTTTCAGAATAACTTTCCATTTTAAGAAGTTATTCAGTATTCTTCTCAAGAAATCTTTTCCTTCTTGGCTTAATCTCTTCAACATTTCATAGCTAATTTGAGATTTTCTTGGAGCTTTGTTGTTGGGAAGTACTCTCAATGTTTCACCTAATTCTTCTTGTGAGATTGGTTCGAGTAGTTTATTATACCAAGATGTTTGAATATATTCTCTTGATTTATACTCTTTTTTCCAATCTTTAAGTAAACTGTTATAGCTAGTTTTTCTTTTTTTAAATATTCACAATGGTACCTTCTTATTTTCTTTTTGATTTTATCTTTTTGAGTTATAATGTATTTATTATTTCCTAGTTTGATCTTAACTTTATCTAGTACTATTTTACTTCTACTTCAGTTGGTTAAAGAACTAATCATCTATCTTTAATTGTTTCTCAAGTTATCATATCTTTGTTCCAATGTAGTTTTAATACTATTTCTTATTTTTTTTGCTTTCAATCTTTGACATATAAATCTAAGACCTTCTATAGTGTCTTGAATATTTTTTTTCAAAGATTTTTATGACATGTTAGAGATATTATATTGAGTACAATAGTTCTTAATCTGATGATTTGAATTGTGAGTATTATTGTGTTTTTTTATAGCTAAGCTAAGGACCTGTAGCTTATCTATTTCTTTTGATGTCTCTGCTTTATTGTAAAGTTTTTTTAGTTGTGGTGTTTTTTTGTAACTGATGAATTTGATATTATACTTATAGTGCTTTTTTTCTACTTAAAATGTTTTCTTAATTGCTAGCTTATTAAAGGCTGCTTTATATAACAATTTCTCAAAGGTATTTCACAGATTGTTTGCTTGATTCTTTCTTTTATCTAAATTGGATTCTTTTTGTGATGATAGTTCTAGTAATATTTTAAATTTATAATTTATATCTTCATTAAATGTTTGCTATTGTAATAGAGATATATAATACTCTTTATATTGATTTTCCTTTATATACTTGTGGAAGGTTGTGTGATTCTGCTTCTTGTGAAAAGATCTTTGTCATGTAAAGTTATTAGGAGCATGATGTGATTACTGCCTGTAACATTTTTCATATCTTAGTTATCAAATTGGAGTAATAAATAACTTGTTAGACTATAAGAGATTCAAATATAATTTATTCTACTATTACTTGTTAGGTTTCTTCTTGTTGGAGTTTTTTCTTTGCCTTTTCTTGTGGTTTGGATATCTATAAAGTCCCATTCATTAAGAAGTTAAATAATGGGATTTCAGGTTGCCATGATGACCTGAAACTTGCTTTTGAGGAGAACTTTTTATCTTCGGAGAGATTGTAGGCTGTATTAAAATCTTCTATTACTATCATATAGAAGCCTTGTCCGTGTTTATTTTTAATAAGACTAGTTATCTTGTTTTGTACCATTTTGCATCTTGGTTTGTCTGAAGGAATATAGATTTGTATAATACAGATCTTTTTTCTTTTCATAAGTATATTGGTGACAATAATATATTCTTCTTCTTTTTCTACTGATGTAATCTTTTTTTCCAGATCTCTTCTGATTAAGAGACCAACCTCTGCCTCAAATGGTATGTCTTTGTTAGTTCTATGGAAGTATTTATAGTCTTTCTGATTATTGAAAGCCCATTGTGCATTAGCTTTTATCAATTTTGTTTCGCATAACCCCAGTATGCCTATTTCTTGTTCTAGTATCTCTTCAACTAGATTTTGTTGCTTTGTTTTATTTGTAATTTCTTTAACATTGTGTGTGTCTAATCTGATCACCTTTTTACCTATCCCATCCTTTTCTTTGATTTTTCTTATTAGTCTATGTCTACTATTGTTAAATTTTTTTTATTTTTCCTGTAAAAATGTTGTGATATTTATATTTCCCTCCTCTTCTATTCTGTAACTATTTTTTAAAGTTTATTTGTTATCTATATTTGTGGTTTTTAATAAGAAAGCAATGGATTGTTGCTCCTTTTGATTACTATCAAGAACTGGTATATCTTTAAGAGTGATTTGCTCCCTTATTACTGAGTCTTAATCTTCTAAAGCTTGTTTTTTTTTCTAAGATATCTATTCTAGCATGTAATTTTTCTAGATTGGCTAGAATATTTATTAAAGAATCTTGTGTGCTTTTTATTTCAAGTCTTATGTTGACTTTAGAAGAATTATTTTTATAGCTTCATTGATTTCTAATTGATTCTCTATTGCTTCCTGTTGTAGGATATTCTTCTCTATTGTTTCTTTCATACCTTATTCTATTATTGCTTCACTACCTGATCTGTCTCAAATTTTTGAATCTATAATAACTTGCTGAATTAGAAATAGACTCTGTTGATTCATTATCTAATTGTGAGTCAGGTATTGATTCATTGTCTATTTCTATATTTTCTGGACCCGAATCTTATATTTTTATCTTTATTTTCAGGATTCTGTCTTTTTGTTTTGGATATATATTTGATACTTCATAAAAGGTGATGTTCCTATAAGAAAATATGTTATTTGCATATCTTGTTTCTTTCTTTTTTTATCTTAAAGCAAACTATTGTAAAGTTATACTTTTTGAGTATATAGAAATCTTTAGGTGTATAGCATGTCTTAGCTTGTATATCATTCAATACTCAGGCTATTAAACTAATATAGGTTTTATCAGTATCTAGAAGTCTTATTAAGTTGTTATTTCTTTCAATTAATATTTGATTGATTTCAATATTATTAAGCTTAGACTTGAAAATATAGCTTTTGACATTTCTGTACTAATTAGAGTTATCCAAATTTCTTCAGGATTTAGGCTAAGATATTTGTACCATTTGATATAGACTTTCACTTGTGGTTTTGTATTCACCTCATAGATATGAATGTTTTGAACTTTTTCATATCTTTTTAAATATGCTTTATGAGGTTCTTATTGTTTTTTGATCCATATCTACCAAACATATATACCAGATGATAGTGTTTTCTTTAGTTTTGGATTCTTAAAAAACTTTTCTATCTAGATTTCTTTCTGTCTTTTGTTTCTTATAAGTGATCAATAGTGTTATATTTTGAATAGCAAAGTTGTCTTTCTTTCGATTAACTTCTTTGATATATCTTATAATATCTTCTTCCTCTTGTACCCAAAAAACTAATTACACATTTTTATTGATAAATTCTTTTCGTAACAATGTTTTTTTTTCTTGTAGAAGTTTAAGGATATTGTTTAGATATGCCTTAATTTTGTTTTCTGTTTCTCCTGGAATATTGGCTATCATAGTATCTAATCTATAATTTTTTTTTTTTTTATAAAGTAAGGATTTATTGATAATATCATGTCTCTATTCATAGTGGTATAAGAGTTATATTCACTAATGCATTGTCCTTTTATTGTTTTTTGGAGTTTTTGTGAATCTAGTTCTTTGATCTTTTGTGCACATATTATTGTTACTTTATTATTTATTGTTGATTCATTATCTATTTGTTCAATGATCTTTATTGATTGTTGCTCTGATTTATATTGATTTTCAGGATTCTTGATAATTTCTATGAGCTTATCTTCAATATAAGGTTGTAGAAAATCTTCTTTAATCCCTTTGCCTTGTTGTCAAAGATATGTGATATGTTGAGTTAGAATTTATTTCTTGTGAAAGATTGTCACATCTACTCCTAGTATCTTAGCTATAATACTATTAATGATAGTATATGTTTCTGGTAATAA
Organism: Acaulospora colombiana; assembly: GCA_910592055.1. Taxonomy (NCBI): domain Eukaryota; kingdom Fungi; phylum Glomeromycota; class Glomeromycetes; order Diversisporales; family Acaulosporaceae; genus Acaulospora; species Acaulospora colombiana. The sequence continues at coordinate 5,212 of CAJVPT010004561.1, read as the reverse complement.
GGCTACTGGTCTACCGGGTTCATTATTTCTTTTTTAGTAGTTGTTATAAAGTTTATAAAGTAAAATGTTCATTATGTTTTATTGAGAGATTGATTAATGTGTTTATTATATTCTTTTCTCTTTTACTAACAATTTGTAATATATACTGTATTGTACTCTATTCACGTTTGCTACTGGTTTAGATTTATTGATAAATTATGTGATTGCTTGTTTATATTTGTCAGTTATTCTATTTTTAGATTGCAGATAAACCTTTCTGAGGTTATTGTTATTTATATTTTTGTTAGGCAATACAGAAAAACCTTGTTTTGTTATTTTGATATATTTATTTATTGATATTAAAGATCCTATCCAAAATTTTCAAGTTGTTATCATGTTTATGTAGAATGTCGATCAACTTGTTTGAATTACAAGTTATACGTATATATGTATGTTTTGTTTATCATTTTTATGTGTATACTTGTTTTGCTTATCCACTTTTGCATATGTAACAAGATAGAGGATAGATATGTTGTTTGTGTGTATAAGTATATATTTAGACCATTTTGTCTTTGGGGAGCTTTAATATTTTTTTGAAGCTTTGAGTAACTGAAGTAACTTGATTTATCAAGTAAACCTGGTTGCTTTCTAGGTTCCTTACAGTGTCAAGAAAAGTGTTAACCTGCACTGGCCTGGCTGTAAGCTGTGTAAAGTTAATATTTGTACTCTTTTTCTAACTATGAATTAGTTTACAGATTTTTTTTTTTTCTTCTAAAAATTTTAAGAAAAAGAAATAAAAGAAAATTAGTAAAACAATATATACCTCTTTTCTTGATATTTTTAAAAGGCTTGTTATATGTGTGTTATAAAATCTTGATAGCTTGGTTTGAAAGATATATTGTTTTTCCTTGTGTGTTTGACCAGGTTTGCTTTTTCAAAAAAATTGTCAAAAAAAGAAATTTATAAGACAAAAGAGAATTAGCGGAAAGAGTTTTTTTTTTAAAAAAACTATCTATAATTGTTTTTTATTATTCAAATCATTAATTTATAATATTTTCTGATTTTTGTCTTTATTAAAGTAAAAAATTATGAATTTTGTTTCTCAAAAAGGGACATAAGTAACTTGTAAAATTTTATATGCTAAATATTTTAGGGATCCATCATTTGCATATTCAGAGAATTAGTAAAAAGAGTTTATTTATATAATTTTCTATAATATATTATTAATTATCTCATATAAATTATATATTTCTATATATATAATATATATGGATTAATAATAACCTATTATAGCTTATTCTAGTTAGATCTATTATTACTTTTTAAATAGATAGATCTAACTAAGAATCAAATAGTTAATATACAATTATCAATAATATAACTAAGCTAATTAGTATTAAGCTTACAAATTTTTATTATTTTACTAAACTAATTCTTTTTTGTGTATATTTGATAGAATATAATATATTATATCTTTAAATATTCCGAGATATTATTTATATAAATTTTGAAAGAAGGCACTTTGCCATTTTTATTATTATCTATAGCTAATAATGAATTCCTAAAGTATTTAGTATATAAAATTTCACAGATTACTTATATTCCTTTTTGAGGAACAAAATTTATTATTCTTCACTTTAATAGGGACAAAAGTCAGGAAATACTATAAATCAATAATTTGAATAATTAAGAATAATTGTGAATAGTTTTTTACAGTTATTAATTTAAAAATTTTAATTTTTTCTAGTGGAGAATATTTAATTTTTGTTCTTGACTCCTCCTTTAGGGACTCATCTTTATCTGTAGTATTAGATTAATTTCAATTAATTAATTTTTAATTAAGTGAAGTATTAAATTGAAATATTCTGAATTAGAGAAGCAGGATCTTTGAGTCTATCAGAATAGGGATTTGAAATATATATAATTGATTATATTAGAATTTTTTCTTTAATGAAAATTCAAAAGTCTTATTTTTATATAACCTAATCTTATTTATATATTAGTTTTAAATAATTAGATAAAATAATTAGTAAACTTGATCAAAAAATTCTTAAATAATATTGAACTATAGGCCTTGTAATTGTAACCTAGAAGTACTATCACTGTACTATTGACTTACAGGTAAAGATAGATTCTTAAAGAGGGAGACAAAAACAAAAGTCAAATGACTCTTATTAGGAAACATTAAAATTTTTAAATTAATAACTATAAAAAAACTACCAATAATTGTTCTTTCATATTTAAATTATTAATTTATAATATTTCCTGACTTTTGTTCCTATTAAAGTAAAAGCTATGGATTTTGTTCCTCAAAAAGGAACATAAGTGATCTGCAAAATTTTATATACTAAATACTTTAGGAACCTATTATTATTTATAGGTTATAATTTATTTTTTTTTTTGAGTACCCATAGCCAGGCTAGATTGTCAGTTTATTAATCAATTAAAAACATAAGTACATTTTCATTCTAGCAGTATGATACATATTATAGCCAAACTATTAATCCTAATCTAATTAACCTATTGTAGATATAAAAACCTCTAAGTTTGATCTTGGTGATAATATTTCACTCTACAGTGTCTTTGGATAAAGACTCTTCTAGTCTACTGTATTATTGCCAACAGGTTGTTACTGTTGTATGTGTGACCAAGTTGCTGGAATATAGAAAACTACAAAAAGAATGGGTTGAAAAAAAAGGGTAAGAGGAATATCTAAAAATGTCTAAATAGACAACAAGAAAATGAAAAAGTAAAAATTTGAAAAAAAATATTTTCAGTTTTCTTCAAAGACCTGCTTTTTAAGACCTTTTCTCAATAAGAAATACCCAATTGGGATATCCTTTCTTTTTCTAACCATTTGAGGAACTTATCTATTCTTGATCTTGATTTTCTTCTTGTATACCATTTGAGAAGACTTATCACTTAGTGTAAACCTTTGTTTCTAAGATACACTTGGTTTCAACTTTCTTTGGACAATGATTTTTTATTTACCTATGATAAGGAGGTGACTTATGATGAATCCCAGATTCTTATGTGACCTAGTAGAAACTGGGTCATATTGTTTCAGTATAATACCTTTCAACAGTCACACCTAATTAAAGGAATTTTACTGATGTATATCTTCCATTGCTTAAAAAGTCATTTTCCAAAGATCTTTTGTCTCACAATGGTGGGAGAATATTAGAAAAGCAGTAATGATTCTTATCGATTATGATATCCTTTAACAACTTCTGAAAAAATGTATTCACAACTGTAACCAAAGGGTTGAAGCTTAACATAAACTAAATACTATTTGATCTTATTGCCTAATCAGAATAAAAAAAAAATCTTGGTCTTAAACTTTGCCTAACTAGAATGATAAGAAAGAAAGATCTTAACTTAAATAAATAGCAACTTTTTTATCATCTAGAAACTTGTTGCTTATATCTTATTGATATCATAGAACTTGATCTATAGGTTAATTTAATTGAAGGAGTAAAGCAGACATGAGGCATCATTCAACTTTTTCAATTACCAATAATGTTATTAGAACATATAAAGTAATCAGTAAAGACTTGTTTATATTCAATTACTAATGTATTTTATGTCAATCAATTAAAAGTCTGGTAATATTGTACTATCAGAAATTCAAGATCAAACTGAGGTAGGCAAAATCTCTCAAGAAAATCATGAAAAATAGTAAACACTTTAAGAGGAAATAAAAAAGCATAAGAAGGTAAATAATGAGTCTTTTTCTATTAACAAACCTCTATTTATTTATAGATTATAATTATATAAATTATTTATGTAAAAATTTTTTTTTGTTAATGCTGGCTTAGCCTTATTTTTTTATATATTTGCAATAATATTATATAGAGAAACTATCCTAAAATATACTACCTGTTTTCTATCAAACAAAACTTAATAAAGATTTTTTTTCCCAGGGTACTCACCTTGCAGCTTGTTGTCACCCCTTGTGTGAGAGCTAACCTGCCAAGGTTGAACTAGTGCTAAAATAAATTTCAAAAATAAAGAAGTTGTCTATAATATTCGTGAGCCATTGATTCATAAAATTATTGTCACAATCTTTATTAGTAATATATAGTACCTGTACATTCATATAAGGCAACTTTCTTGGCTTGAGTAACTTATATTACTATTTGTATACAGATAGACAATGTATATACTAACAAGTACTCATATATCTGCTTATAAGTAATCTATATATATGAGTAGCTTCTATATATTTACTAACTAAGTATAAGTACTATCTCATCGAAAGATTGTGTGATTCCTTCTTAATTTTTTCTAGATCATTTTTATTAAGAATAGTTTGATTATCAAGCTGTCAAATTTTCTTTATCCTAAATCCAGATTTTGGTCCTTTAAAGTGATCAGCAGATTTCTCTTTCTATCAAGGCCTCCCGATTGTTAAGTCTATGAATCAAGGTATAGCCACATGCTTGAAGTCTTGAAATTGGATAAGATCTTCAGTCAGTCCTTCTTCAGCGGCATGCAACTGGTTTAGGGATCTACTCTTCTTGTTATCAGCAGATGGTAACGGGATTCTATCAAGAATAATTCTACTCGATTTTGAATAGTGACTTGATCACAATCATGTATAGACCATCCTATGTTATAAGGATCTTGATTTTTGGCAAGAATCAATGAAAACTTGTCAATCCTCTTGATTTGTATCAGCTATACTCAGAAACATTGGTTATATACAGTTAGGTTAATGGATAATATACCAGATTTTACCTACTTTTATAATCAGGAGAATCACATTAACCCCTTGGAGGATTTGAACCGCGTCTTGTAATCTGACCTATGGAGTGCTAATTACTGCATTACAGACCCATAGGTCACTATTTATATAAATAAATAACTATATTATATGTTATATATATAATTACTCTATACTACAGTAATGACCTATAGACAATAATTTTATTAATTAGAAGAATTATCCAAATTAGTAAAGGAGCGAAATATTATTTCCTAGGTTGCATTTAGAGAAATATTTTTTCGAAGATGAGTGAGTTAGTATATGAAAGTCACAACAACTTATAAATACCTAACATATATACAATAAAGACATGCCATGTTGACCTGACTGCAGATTAAAAAAAAAAAATATATATATATATATATATATAATTACTCTATATTTAATATAATATCATTAAAATATTATAAAAGTAGTTTTTTCTGCAAATCCCTCAGATCCTTAGAAATTTCTTTTTTAGGCAAT
>CAJVPT010004560.1:0-13286 GCA_910592055.1 Acaulospora colombiana | reverse complement strand
AATATAGTTTTGTCTATTCCTAAGATACTTGCAATAATGCTATCAAGTATTGTACAAGTTTTTGGAGCTGGAGCTGATATTCTCTCTTCATATTGAATGGTAGTTAGTCTTTGTTTGACTATTTGTTATGTAACCCATAGCTTACTATGTTCGGCATACTTTTTTGCGAGTCGGATTAGTGTGTTAATAATATCCTTCTCTCTTTTATCTATTATTTGTAGAATCTTTTTAGGTTTGTTCATTGTGCACATGATATGGTGAATAATAATAGGAGTGAGTCACGTAGTATTGATGTTGTCATATGGGACAAAAAAACCTTTTATATGTATTGCTTGTTATTTTTAGCTATTCTCCTATTTTGCTATATGTCTTGATCTTGTTTTGATTAGACACATGTTGAGTATTTTGTTTTGTCTAATGTTGTTTACCTATTTACACTAGCTTGTTGTTGTATTTACAGACCCTTGACACTCTGTTTATGTTTATCACTTTTTGTTGTAGTAGTAGTGATTGTTAATTTTATCAAATTTAGTCGCTCTTGTTGTGCTGTTGTAATAGATTTTTGTCGAACTTATTTTGACAACAGCTTTATACACGTGTACGTGTTCGCGCTACTTTGGTGAGGTGTTTTGATATATGTGGCAATAGGATATATATGTTAGGCTGTTTAGACCTTGGGGAGCTTTGATATCCTTCTGGATCTTAAAGGATTTGAGATTTGCTTGATTTATCGAGCAAACCTATTTGCTTTGAGATTCCTTGTAGTGTCAAGAAAGGTGTCAATCTACACTGGCCTGGCTACAAGCTCTTTGAAGTTAATATTGGTTCCCCTTTTCTGACTGTGAATCAGTTTATATTGACTTGTTTCCTTATTCTTAGGAAAGAAAAAAAGATCAAGATTGTTGATATATGTTGTGTTTTCTCAGTGATCACCAGAATAAAACTATGCACAAAATGTTGTTCTGTACTAAGATGTCTCTTGTATGTTGATATTGTAAGAGTATATGTCTTAAGGTGTGTATGTTGTCTCTTTCCTTGGGTGTATTGCCTAAAAAAAAAATTTCTAAGGATTTGAGGAATTTGCGAAAAGAGTTTTTTTTTATAAATTATTTTAGTTTTATATTATATTTATTTTAAATATATAAATAAATTTTTGAAAAAAAAAACTCTTTCTCACTCACATCAAAATTCCTGAAAATTTCCTTTTATAGTAACAACTCAAAGTTCACAAGAAAAAAACCCACACTCGCAAAGAGCTACATCAACAAACATGACATCGAGACTGAGAAAAAAAGACAGTACAATCAACTATACTGGCGAAAGAATCATTACAGGCAGTGGAAAGATCTCAAAACCACTCTTAAAGACAAAACTTGCAAACAAGTTTAACCCTATATCACCCACCAAAAAACCAAGAACCCATCCAGAACAACTCAGCGACCATAACGGATCAGAAAAAAAGTAGAATGATCCAGAACAACAAGAAACCATAAGACTTGAAGACACAACAACAAGTGAATCAGTAGAACAGGAGCCAGAAATCACAAAAGAAGCCTCAGAAGAGGAAGAAGCAATGGAAACCTCTAGACCAACCTCTCCAATTCCGATTGCTTCTATAACATCTGAACATAAAAGTGGGAAAAATCTTAACAACAACAGTCAAAATGACATCACTACAAACAGCTATATATACATTACAAGGGACGAGCAGCCAAGTAATAACCAGAAGGTAAGCAGTAACAAGACAGGACAAGACACAGTACAACCAGGAAAGGTCCTGCTCAATTCATATGAAATTACTGGAAATTCACTTCAAGAAAAACTCCAACACGTCAAAAACATTTGAGGACATCCGGACTCCCTGAAAAATGTAAAGGTAGAAAAATCCACAGGAACACTGAAAATTGCAGCCATTTTTGGCAACTACCATGAGGTGGTAATGGTATGTGAGATCAGGATTACTGATAATGAAACTATCAAACCAAGATTGACTCCTCCGATCGGTATCACAAAAGGAAAGATCCGATCCATTAGGATTTGGGATATCCAAAACACTTTTACAAAAAAGGATATTGCCAGTTTATTTAAGAATGAATCAACAATAGAACACATCACACTTCAACCAGCCGGGGTAGTGCAATCTAGAACAGTACAATTCAACTCAACAGAAGCATTTGAGAACACACTTGCAAATGGCTCTATACAAGGATAGATTCTGTATGCATATATTCCCAACAGTCAAAACCTATATTGTAAAAGAAAAAAGGAACCAGTATAGCACCACTCTAGCAAACCTCCCACAAGAAACCTCCGTTAATGAACTTCAAGAAATAATTGACTAGACAAATGCTCAGGCATGCTACTTTCTGTTAAACCATCTTAATCAGAACAAACAGTTTGTAATTCTATACTTTAAGGATATACAAGATCTGGACAGAGCAAGGAGCATGACCTTCCAGATCGAGAAGACAAAACTGATCTGGGTTTCAAGAGCAACAAGGCTCTGCTCTAACTATGGAACACATGAGCATGACACTAGAACATGCATCTCATTTGAAACACTTCTATCTCAAAAAGAGAGAACGAACAGACTAGAACAACCTAGATTAGTGACACAACAGCAATAAGGACCCCCCTTTCCCAGGTAGGGCCAGTGACCCATGCCTATAAATACACATAGCCCAGGTCGCACTTATGCCAATGTCATCAAAAAACTCTCTCATATGCCATCGCAGATGGAGAAAGTTTTGGAAGCCCTCAAGCAACTACAAACAGATATGCAGACCATCAAATATCAGGTCCATATGCTTGACAAAAGAGTAACAAGAATTGAAGCGGGCCCCTATGTGAAGATAAAAGGGCCAGCCATTACAGATACATCCACAGAGATTGGATTATCATCTACAAGTGCAAAGTTCAGAACCCCATTATCAAAGAGCTTTGATATTAGACAACAATAAGAAGCAATAAACAAGAAAATAAAACAAATGGAATCCACAATCGAGTCTACCATGAAAGAAATGATGAAATGTCTTGACTCACCAATCGAACAGACAAAAGAATCAGAACCACTTCCCCAAGTCTTTCTAAACAACTATGATTAGAGAGCAAAAAGGAATAAACGCCTCAACGAGGCAATCACATGAAAGGGAAACAACAAATACAAGACAGAAAATCTGGGAAGTAGGAACAATCAATGTTAGGGAAATCAATACAGAAGTCGATAAACTAGCGGTATTAGAATATTGCAAAGAAAATCTGATAGACATTCTGGGGCTTACAGAGATCTGACTACCAGAAAACAATAAATAGCAAGACAGAGAGGAAAGATATCAAATCTGGTCAACCAAGCCAGCCCAACAAACACACAAAACTGGAATGAGCATGATAATAGAAAAGAAATGGGCAACCCATATCTACAACACTGAAGAATGTATCAATCGGGACTTTTTAATCAATATAGCCTTTAAAGAGAAAATCAAATATAGAATTATAACCATATACAACTTAGCAAATAAAATGAAGAAACTGGAAAAGGCAAAACTGTCACAATGGATCAAGATCAAGATCGGTGAAGCTAAAAGCAAAAACATGATCGTTATAGTTATGGGGGATCTAAACAAAACAGCAAATACACAATTAGACCAAACAACAGAAAGAATTAACAGAAATAAGCTGAGACACATTATCGATATGCTGGAGGCATTCGACTTCATTGATACATTCAGACAAGTTCGTCTATTGGAAAGAAGCCATACATACTATAGACCCAAGTCAAACTACAGAAGCAGGTTAGACTATATATGGGTAACAGATCCACTACGTCCCAACATCATTAGTGTAGAACATCACTCATTAGAAACAGTGATTGTAAGTGACCACAAACTAGTATTACCTCGTGTCAGTACACCACATACCTTATAGGCCAAACTAGCAAACAGAAAAAATAATAGACAGAACAATATAAACTATGCAAAATCCAGCCCAAAGCAGTGGAACAAATTTAAAGAATGAATAGATAAGAAGGCAAAAAGTCTCTTAAACAAAAAGCCAAAGTCAGCAGAGAAAGTCTGGCAACACTTCAAGGAATCGATGTTGTCCTCAGTAAAGGTATCGCTCAAAAAACAAAGACGTAGTAGAAATATTACAACAATACACAAGAACAAATATAAGGACCTAATGTGGAAACAACTCAAGATTGACAGCACTTACAGGAAATGCCAAGCTTGGTTAATAAACCCAGAGAACAGAACACAAACAATGGCCAAAATAATAGAGGAAGAGATCAGAAACATAAATGAACCAACAATAATTTCAAACACACCCTCCTCTTCCAGCAGGAGTCAGTGTCAGGTAGAGAAAAACTATATAAATGGTTGACTAAGGCTAAGGAAATATGGGCAGCAGAACAAGCAACAACCAAGATCAAGATCGAGTAAGAGAAAGGGAGAGAAATCTCTGAACATATCCAAAATAGATACAAGTACTTAGAAGAACAATCCAAAAAGATGTCAACAACATCCTGGACTGCCATCCAAGAACAATCAATACCCAAAAATTAGTGGAACAAAAAGAAGCATATGAGATTTCAATAATAACAGATCCAGATATCATAAAAAGCAAGATTAGAAATCACTTCGAAAACAGGACAAGATCAAGACAAGTGATAGATATTGAAAACTTTTCACACTGGAAACAACAATACGAGCCCAAAGCCAGCATCAAGGGTGACTGGTTCAACAACACACTACAACCAATCCAAATAACAGACATAGAAAATGCAATTTGTAAGGCAAAAAGAATGAGTGTCCCAGGATTATCGGAAATCTCCTACATCATGCTCAAAAACTTAGGAAAGAATGGACTACAGCTACTGGAAAACCTGTTCAATAAAGTGTTAAACACAGGGGAGGTCCCCTCTGACTGGAAAAAAGGAAACGTATACAACATATCCAAACCCAAAGACTGGATGGGTAACATCAATATAACACATCCAATCACATTTCTGGAAACAACCAGAAAAATATTTATGAGCATCTTAACAGAAAGAATGGCTGAAACATATACCAAATACAAAATACTTTGCAATAACAACTGGGCAGGGCTGGCTAGAGAAAGTATACAAGAACCGATCCATATCCTCAACAATATAATGTAGGAAGTCAGAGAATTCAAGAAAGAAGTCTGGATTCTTAGCAAGGACATCATCAAAGCATATACCTCCATAAACAAAGACATGCTGACCCAGGCTCTCTAAAGAATCCAGGTACCAAGAAGGATCATAAATATCCTGGAAAACCTTTTGACGAACAGGAAAAACAGAGTAATTATGGCACATAGTTTGATAAATGAATATACTGTCCATGATGAAATTGATCAGAGGGATACCATCTCCCCATTACTATGGAGAATCTTCTATGATCTGCTGTTACAAGAGATTAAAGACAAACATGCAAGATACACAATAGAAACAAAAGTCACATTGGATCTAACACTACCAGACAAAGGGAAAATGGTCAGCAAAATAATAAAGAGAATCAAGATTATCGCAACAGCATATATGAATGATACAACATGGTTCGCAAACAGCTGAGCCAACATGCAAACCATTCTGAACAAGGCAACAGAGTTCATGAAAATAAATGATATACAATTCAAAGCGAAAAATCATCATTAATCTGTGTCAATGTAGAAAAGAAGAATAGAGACACAAGTGTCTAGATAAATGGAACACAGATTATCTTTCTCAAACACAATGAAGCAACTAGAATCCTAGGGGTCTAAATATCAGAAGATTGGAAAAAAGCACATCAAAAAGATATTATCAGAAGAAAAGTTAACATCACCATCAGAATGTTAACCTGAAAAAAGATAACTGATAAACAGACATATTATATCATCAACCACGCATTATTTCCAGCAATAGAATATATGCTAAATAATCTAGTCCTTTCAAAAAAATGTTGTGACAAGATAAGTAGCAAAATCAATAAAGTCTTCAAGCACAAGGCTGGATTATCAGCAACGACCTCAAACTGTATCATTCATGTGGATTTTGGCTACAAACTTTTCGACTTATGGGACAGACAGATTCTCATGCATGGAAAGAATCTCCTGAACAGACTTAATTGCTATAATTTAAGTGGCATAACAACGTAGTTCAGACTACAACATCTACAAAATGAATATTGGTCTAATACATTGATCCTAACAAATAGATTACCTTTTTGGACCAAGAAGAGAAGAAGCTTTATGAATGAAATCCTCAATATGCTCAAGTTCCAAGGTATTACATTCATCCCAATGGAACATACATAGTTTGGAAAGTCTGTTAGGAAGGAAGGCACTGCAATTAAGGAAATGGTATAATAAACACAGAAATGCTCTCAGACACAGAGTAATCTTATTCTATGACTAGCTACTCAATGACGAAAAACAAAAAGCCTGTCATGGTAACAGATAAGATCAAAACTAGGTAAACAAGGTAGAACCTCAATCTGGTACTACGAGCTTAAAAAAGGCACATCTGAAGTGATCAAAAAAAGGACAAAATACCAACAAAGGATAGATCTCATAGAAGAAAATAGCACCCAAGAATACACAACAAACAAATTCCGAACAAACACACCAGTGTTACCTACTCAACAACCATACACAATCAAATGGTTAGCAATAAAAAAAATGGGACAACTGTAATAACTAAGAAGAAGAAAATACATGATGACCAATATATAATAGCTAACCATATGATCCAGGAAGAACAGACATCTCCAATGTTCAAGTGTAAAGGCTGCTCTTTTAACAACCCGAGTTCAGAAAAGATTACAAAACCAACAACAATGTATAATGTCCCAACTTATAATGAAGTCAGTCAATATAAATGTTCAGAAAAGTATAAAGGGATGCATTTCCAGCCAACAAGAAATCAATACTAGGAAGCCCTTCATAAATAGATTACAGTTATCTCTACAAGGCATTGAACTGGCCTTAAGAGAAATCAACACACGACTCCCAGATATAATACCTCCAACTATACATCTAAATCCAACATCAAACACAAAGGCTATTATTATGGAAAAACTCAAAGGGCCTACTAGGTCGCTCCTAAAACTTCAACAGATAGTACAAGAAATTACTCCATATGACAACTTACAGATATATATAGATAGCTCTTACAAAAGACAATATCAGAACAGTAGGATTGGAATTGAATGGATAGCCATAACAGAGACAGACACAGAAGTTGTATCATTTCAAGCTGAAACACAAGATACCTCATCATCTACAAGAGCAGAACTTACAGTGATACTAACAGCAATATGCACAATAAGTGCAGGCAAGAAGATCAACATTCTCATAGACAGCTAAGGAGCTATCAATTCAATAAAAGAGTAATCACAAGGGGATATAAAAGAAACCAGAAACAAGTACACCCAAACCAATATCTAGTTAACACAATTTGTGATAGCATTACAGCACAGAACCTGCAAGTCAGCTAGATCAAAATAAAAGGTTACTCAGGAAACTATGGAAATGAGCGAGCAGATAAGCTGGCAGCAATAACACCAATAGATAATTATAAGGATACAATCAAGATTCAAGAGCTAAATATAACGAGTGACATGACAATATTCAGATGGAATCAATCCTTCACAGACCTTCCCTTCAAGACACTTGGAAAAACCTTGCTCAAGACAAAATGGACAAGCAAATGAAGAATCCTGAGGTGTAATCAGGAGTGGTTAGATAGCACAAAAGCAAAGAAGATTAATTGGAATATGACCATGCAAGCAATCATGCCATCCAAAATCACAAATACACAAACAGATTCCATGGACCATAAAGACAGAACATTTCGCCTTAAGATATGGTTCAATAAACACCCTATGATGAACAATTTGAACAGAAGAAAACTGCATCTATACAAAAGCCCATATATGTAATCTGCAAAAAACAGGAAGAGAAAGACTTGCACCCCTTTATCTGCGGACCCAACAAAACAAGACTAATAAACAAATATATCACCCTACTCATACAAGAATGTGTAGCTAGAACAAACAGATACAAACAAACAGAACCTATGCAGAAGAAATAGAGTTGGGTACTCCCTTCTCTAACATCAGCAAATCGGACAAACTGGTATCACAACATAGAATGGATAGACATTATTAGGGGGGTAATTAGCCTCAAGATAATAAAAGCAGCAGAGGAAATCACCGGAAATATAGAAGAAGCATGAACAGCAGTACAATAAGCTACAACACAATTTTGGGGGAAAAAAAAGAAGATATGGAAACTTGGATGCAAATTAGTAGCAGGATGGGAAAAATCACAAGGAACTACTAAGAGAATAAAGAACAAACCAATAAGTGGCAATCAAAAGCTTTTAAACAGAGGGAAAATACCATCAAACAATGACAGTCCCCCACTGTCAAACAGCTATGAATGGATCTAACAAATTACAATGTAAAAAACATTATACAAACCAGTTTCTTTATCAATTCTCTTTTCGCAATAAATATTAGTGTTAGTGGAGTTATAATATGCTAATATTCACTCTCTTGGGTAAGTTGCAGCAAGTTGCAGGGTTCAAAAAATACTGAGTCTATAGTTTTTTTTCTATCATAAATATATTTTCTTGCAATTAGATTTGTATATATAAGAAGGTATTAATGATTAAATAAAAACTACAGACATGACTTTACCAGCTAAAAAAAAAATATATATATATATATAAATTTATCTTTATTTGAATCATAAATTTCTTTAAATATAATAAAAAGACTTCGTTAATACTTTTGCTCAAATGAATACTCTACAGCTGTATAAATTTTACTATTATGCTCTGCATTATTCAATCTTTATCTATAAAATAGGCAGTTATACCTAAAAATATTTTCATTAAAACTAATGTCCAAATATCAAGTATAAATGAAATACAATATTTTATTTCTTGTAATATCTTTTGAATTTTTTCTTGATTATTTAAATAATAGTTCATTATATAGATCTTAATAGAAGTAGCTGATAGTATTTTTGTATCTGGTGCTAATGTTTATATGAAAGCAAGAAAAGCTGGTTTTTGAACAACTGTAAAAGATTACTGATTAATAATGATTTATTGAACAAGTTTTTTTTTCATTTTTGTTGAGCATTATGTTCACTGTATATAAATACAAAAAATTAATGGTTTTTTTTTTTAAAATTTAAAAATTATCTGAAATTACTTTCATTATAAAAAATTGGCAATTTCAATATTACTGGTTATTAATTTAATTTTGTCAGGTGAGTTTTTTCGAGATGTTTTATTAGATTAAAAGTACTGACTTTACTACAAGTATATATTATCCTGTAATATTTACAAATAGCCTTTTTGTTTTCTTTAAAACTTGCACTCCTTGTAAAATACTCCTATGCTTTACTTCTAGAAATTGTTGAGGCAACTAAGGCCAATTCTAATGGATTGTTTGTATTAATATTTTTAATATTAATATTGTCATGATTAGTTAAACTGCTACTTTTATTATATTCAAATTGTATACTCTCAAATGAGTTTTCATGTTCCATTTTTAAAAGAAATAAATTAGTAAAAACAAAGAATACAATAATAGTAATTAAGTAATAAAACTATAATATCACAAAGAAATATTTAAAAAATCATTAAGAAGAGTAAGTATTGATTTTTTTAACTTGCCTTTTATATTATTTTTTTTAAAAAAAAATCTATTTTAATTTTCTAGATAGTTTGATTTAAATAAAATTAAATAATTATATAACAATTTATATAGATTAGTATATATCTTATTTGAATCATATTAGGTTTGATTCAAATCTGATTTGAATATATTTATATTTGATCCAAATCCAATTTTAATTTGATAATTTTATAAATTTAAAATTCAATTCGATCTAAATTCAATCAGATTAAAAATTTTTAAATTTGATTCAATTTGATTCATATCCAATTCATGAATTAATCAGATTCAGATCAAAATTATAAACACTAACTCTTTATCAACTGACTTCAATTCTTTTTACAAGGTATAGAGCTGGCCCTGGGAAAGGTCAGAACATAAACAATAAGCATTCCTATCCACAATACATTTAGATCCAGTATTTATTAGGAAGATCTTAATTAAAAAAAAATTCAAAGTATTGACAAGATCAGTTTTGAAACTGCAATAGAAAATACAGAAGATAGCTCTATACAATAATCTATAAATTTATATAGATGACTTTTTCATACAATAATACATAGACAGCAGAATAGGAATTAAATAGGTAAACCAGATAGAAAAAGAAATAGAAATTACTAAATTCTAAGCAAAAACACAATATATATTATTCTCAAAATGTACAAAGCTAACAGTGATACTTACTGCAATCAGACAATAAGTACAAACAAGAAGATTAATATTATTATAAATAACCAAGACTCTATTAGTGCAATAAAGAAGATAAGAAAGATAGACGGAAAAAGAAATCAGTTATCAAAGACCCTAAATAGGAGTCTAGTTTACACAATACATAGGTTTATATTGGCACAAAGCATTGAAGTGGTATAAACAAAAATTAAGGATCACTCAGACAATCCTGGAAATAAGATAGCAAACTTTTTTTTTTTTTTTTTTTTTTTTTTAAATGCTGGCTCAGCCTTGTATTTGCAGCAAAATTACATAGGAAGGCTACTCTAGAACTTACTACCTGTTTTTTATCAAATAAAACTCAACAGAGAACTCTTTTTATAGAGATACTCACCTTGTGACTTTTGCCACTCCTAGTGAGGGGGTTAACCTGTCAAGACTAGGCTAGTGCTGAAATAAATTTCAAAGATAAATGAGTTGTCTATAATGTTTGTAAGCCACTGGTCCATAAAGTCAGTGACAAGACTAAAATATTGATCTTTTCTATATCTTTCCCTCAAGCTAAATAATGGATCATCCTTTTTAGACTCATATTTTGCTTGTTTTTCTTTCTTTCTTGTGATGCCCATGGTGACCTCCACTTCTGAAATGTTTTACATCTTTCTGTCCATATTTTGTATAGGAAATTGATTTGTCTATATATATTTGAGTGAGGCAAGTCTTTCTATTCAGTCTATCTGGAATGATAATTTGAATATGAGAGACTAGTTTTTTGACAAAGGTACCTCTGATGCTTACTATTAAGTACTCTTTGTATCTCCAGTTCATTTTGCTTATGAATTTACTTTCCAACTTCTTCCCTTCTTCTTGTGTTATATAGCTTTTGATATGGATAGTTACTGTATTGATCAGAAACTCTTCAGTTTTGAATCTGAATTGATTGCAGATGAACGGATATGTACTAGTCTCTAGTTCATAGCATTTGAAGCATTTGTTGTCTTTGTATAGAAAGGGAATTCTGGCATGTAATTTGCTTTTGGTTGACTGTTTATCGTTCCAAATGCTGAGACAGAATTTTCTAAGTTTTTGATCTTTCCAGTTGGTGTGATAGTTGCTTATTTTGATTGTTGTAGTAAGGTGATGGTTGTTTACTAGTGTATTTCTTTTACTATTTTTTTACTGTAATTGCATCTTGTTCGATTGAGAAGTCTCCATTTAGCTAGGTGAATTGTTTGAGTGAACTTTTTTGTGATCATTTTTATGGGATTTCTGTGAGGATGTTGTTCCATTGAGGAACTATATCTAAGGAACCATGTTGTGTTCTTAGAATCTCAATCACTTTCTCACCCGGTCTCATTCCTTTCCATCTGTCAATCTATGCCAGGTGGTCTGCTTACTTGTTGTGTTTAATTCCTGAGTGTTTCTTTATTTTATATAGGGATAGTTTTATTTGGTTTTGTTTGCATATACTTGTTATTTGAAGCAGAAGGTTTAAGTTTTTTTGCATTTTTATAATTTTTATTGGGTTATTCTTTTGGGTCTTGAGGATTCCATTAATCCCTGCCTGGCTGTCTGTATATAGGGTTGCTGAACTGTATTCAGGTAGAACACTAAGTGCTATGAGGATTGCTGCAATTTCTGCACTGGTTGATGATGGGTGTGTAGTTACTTGTCCTTGGAAAGTGTGCTCTTTCGAGTCTGGGATAATAATGATCCAATCCAGACCCATGTAGTATTTTTCATTGAAGTTGTTTAAAGGGTCGTCAGTAAATATCTCAAAGATGGTGTAATTTTCTAGCTTTCCTCTAATTGTTGCTAATGTTTCTAGGCTTTCTGAGGAGCTTTCGAGTAGTTTGTTCAACTGCCTGTAATGTGAATATGTGCTTTTTGGAGGGTGGATTTCAATATCTGCTTCCTATTGAGTTGGAGGGGCCTGTATATGTTCAGAAAGTGTGATAGATAGAGAGTTGGGAGAGACCCTGTTTCGCCAGGTTGTTTCTCTTTCTATGTGATGGCCTTTCCTTGTCAAAGTCTTGCTTTTATGGACTGGTATTGAAATAGATTGTAGTTTGGTGGACATGAAGCTGTATTCTCCTATTTGATCCTCCAGAACATTAATTGTGTATCCTTCACATGCCTCCAGTGATGAGCTTTCTGAATTTTGTGTTTAGTGTCTATATTTAGTGATGTTTTGGTCTATTTTTTGTTGTCTTTTACCAATGGTTGAGATGTCTTCTTTTATTGTATAGATCTAGTAAGGTCTAGTTATGAGAAGGTTAGTAGTGGGTATGCCTTGTATGAAGACATTTTTGGTTGTAATAGGGTCAACTCGATCTTTGGTTTCTAGAGTTTCTTTGAGTTTATTTTATATAGTAGTGAACCAACCAGGAGTTAAGCCTAGAATAGATCTTTTATTAATTCGAATGACTTGATATTATTCTAGTGTTTTAGTTCTATCTGCATTGAGAAGTTGTCCTATGATGAGGATATTATGTTTCTTTAGATTCTTTTGATGTTTGGTGAAAAAGACCTTGCTCATTATATCTTCGAATAAGATGTCAATTTTTTTTATTAAGGTCAGGCTATGAGTCTCTTGTGGCAGGTATGCTGTAAAGCCATGTCTTCTCAGAAGCCAAATAATATCATATATGAGGTTGTTGCTTAGCTTTTTCAAGGGACTTTTTATTTTGTTCATGATAGGGTGTGTTGACCAGAATTTTGTTTGCAAAGTTTAAAGTCTTATTCTTGTGATTGCCCCTGATCTATTGGTTCCATTAATTCTATTAGTCCAGTTTGTGATATGTAATAATAGTTGTCTGTCCTAGAGGTACAGTATATTATGCTGTACTCATATTTGTTGTATAAAATGTTGTTAGGAGTCATTCTAGCCAAGCCTAGTTTGTGTTTGAAGATTGAAGAGAT
>CAJVPT010004559.1:0-13288 GCA_910592055.1 Acaulospora colombiana | reverse complement strand
TATTAGCAAGGAAGTATAAAAACTTCTTGCGAACATCTTTTTTGTGTGTGGTCAGAGGATCAGCGGAAAGAGTTTTTTTAAAGAGTCCAATTATATAAAACTATTAAAAAAAAGTATTACTGAATTAATTCAAATTTTTAATAATATCTGCAAGAATACAAGAGAACAAAAAAAAATGATAGATACTTTTTCAAGATATAGTCAA
Source organism: Acaulospora colombiana (assembly GCA_910592055.1). Lineage (NCBI taxonomy): Eukaryota > Fungi > Glomeromycota > Glomeromycetes > Diversisporales > Acaulosporaceae > Acaulospora > Acaulospora colombiana. Next base: position 13,083 of record CAJVPT010004559.1, on the reverse strand, counting down.
AACTTATAATACTATTAACCTAGAATATTAGTAAATATTATAGAAAGAATTAAAATATCTAAAGATTTTATCAAAATCATAATAAGTCTTTTTAAAAACAGAAAATTCAAAATTATATTTGAATATAATCTTATAAAATTCATAAAAGTAGGAAATAAAATTGATTATGAAAAAACTATTTTATTATTAATATAAAGAATCTTTTATAATTTATTACTTTGCAAAATCCAAAATGATATCTATAAAAAATAAAAAATATTAACTATCTGGAACCTAGATTTTAAATGATAAACTATTAAGAAACTAAAGTCAAAATATGTAGCTGTAGCCTTCATAGATAATATAATATGAATAGCAAAATCCAAAAAGATATGAAAAAGATTTTGGAAATAGCAAAAATCTTTTATATAATTAATGACTCTTAAATTAATAGTAACAAATCAGTCTGATCCATTATCCATCAAAAAACTCTTTCTATTGATTCTCTAACCATACACAAAAAAGATATTCACAAGTAATTTTTATATTTCTTGATTAATAAAGTCTTATCACTTTCTTTAAATCAACTTGAAATAACACTTCAAGAGTTATCTCTACCTCCTCTCTTTCTCTTGTAAACATTTTCTTCAAATAAAAACCCGACTTTCAGTGATCAAAGTCATGAATACACCTTTTTTATCAATAGCAAGAAAGTTCTAAAAGGAAGAAAAACTGAAGTACTGCTACCTATTCATTTACTAGAGAAACAACATAGAGCTTTTCTAATGATGAGAGACTTATCTTGAAGGCAATCATCCACTCTTTTGTTATATGCATGCTTTAAAAGTATTCTTTCTCAGTTTTTTCTAGGAAATTTTGCCTATCTCAGTTTAATCCTGAATTTTGAGTAGCACAATATTTCTTTTGCAATAATTGACCAGTAGAAAACATGGCAGTAAAAGAATATAAACAAGTTCCTATTAGTTACTTCATATGTCTGAATGCATTTTCTTAGCTCCATAAGAACCTGGGATTCACCATAAGACACTAGGATATACTACAGATGGATATAAGACACAATTTCTTTTACATCAGTATTTCATTCAAAAAAAAATCCCAACAATACATTATATAAATCTATCAAGTGAAACTATATCTATAATAAGACTCAAGGATATATAGAAAGAGGATAATGCCTAAGAAGTATCATACTTATTTTTTAGAAGTATTAGATTGATAGGCTGGGAGATTTATCATTCATACTAATCAAAATACAGGACCAATATGTAGTTTAAAGAAAAAAAGACTATGGTTCAACCTTTCAAGATAATAGTATTCTAGAGAAAATAGTATAATATTTATCATATTCAAGCTGGATGTGTCAAGACTTTCTTTTCTAGGATAGAATCATCACAATGGTAAAGAAGAACAGGTTATTCAATGATAGGCCCCTTCCCTCAGCACTTATACAGCTAAAGAAAAGAAATCCTGACAACATTATCGAGCTATTTTTTCTCTATATCCTAGAACCCCTTTCACAACTTCTGACTTATTATTACCTGAAAAAACATTGACAGAGGTCCTATATTAGATAGAGTAAGATGAAAATCAAAAGAAAGGACTAAAGCTGAGAGACAAGAAACTACAATATGGCTGTACTGAAAGTAGCTAAAAAAGAGGTATCACAACCTGAACTAATGAAGCCCTCGAAGAGTAACTAGCCAACAGTACAAAAGTGATAGTAGTAGTGTAGTTTTCAAATTACTCTATACTAAAACTAACTCTTTTTTATAACCAGTACCTTTTTTATTATATATAAAGTCATCTTCTCTATTTAATCTTGTATAGTTTTGATTATAATTATAGTCTAGCCTGAAAAATAGAATTATAGTAGTTGAATAGATAGTATAACTATATAATTTAAATATGAGAAACACATTGATATAGACACAAATACCATAGATTCTTTTTTAATTTTTCTTGTACTAGTAGATCCCTTTACTAGCTCCTTTATCCCAAAAAAAAGTGATATTGCTACGAAGTAGGTTTATTCTTATTGAAGTTTTATTTGAGAAATAGAAGTAGTTTATCTACATTATATATATAATATATACTATATTTAAATAAAATATGGCTGTGCTAGCACTAAAAAAAAAAAAAGGATAACAAATCTATCTTAGATACTATTAATAATCCCAATTGCTATTCAAAAAAAGTCTAAGCTAATATTAAAAAAGAGATAAACAAAGAACTTGATAGAATAGAAAAAGCAAAAATTTTGAAAATTTAAACAAATAACCAAAAAATTATTATTAAGTTTAAAGAAATTTATATAGTAGCAAAACTCTAAAAAATAAAAAAATAACAAATAAACAAGCCCTCTATATTCTGAATAGAATATTATTATTAATAATAGAATTCAAAATGTAATATAACATATTGTCATAAAAATATATAATATATTAATAATAATTACAAAAAACTTTTTAAAAACAAAAGTTTATTACATATATTCATATTCAATAGCATAATATATTATTTAAAAATCCAGAAATTAGAACTGGTTGAATCAAAAGAAATTCACAGAAATTCAACTGACCCTTGATATTTGGGCTTCTAATGTTAACAGAGATTACAGCAATACTAATCAACATGAAAAATTATATAGATCACTCCTTTAAAATCAAAACATGGATGGGAGAACTATCCACCATGAACAATTTAAATAAAAAATATCTTGATATCTATCAAATAACAAATGCAAAATCTGTAAACAGCACAAAGAAATCAATTATTACATTTTTAATGTGGTACAACAAAACAAAATCTCAGAAAGAGTTCATTCAGGCCTTGACAGAAAAAAGTGTAGTAAGAGCTAAAAATAAATAGACAGAATTAATCTAAAACAAATGAAAAAAAACACAAATAATATAGAAATATAATAAAAATATAAAAGCATAATATAAAATCAAATCATCAAGGAAGTCATAATACATGACATGATTCAAGTAGCAGAAACTATAATAAAAAACAAATCTAAAGTACTGAAAACAATCAAAAAAGCAATACACAAGTTTTGGCAGGTCAAGTAAGAAGCATGGAAACTCAGATATGACAAGTCAAAACATAAGTAAGAAACTTAAGTATCAGAAGAAGTGACCAAGCACAATACAAATAATTAACAGATCATATTACAAAGTTCAGACTCACTAACAACATAAGCTATCAAAAGCTTTGAAACAAATTTGGAGCCTGAATAGGCTCAAATAGATCTAAAAAAAATACTTAAAGAACAGGTTCTGAAAACTGTATATAGAACTAACAAATATTAAGATTAGAGATTGCAACAGATCGAATCAGATCAGTTTTTATTTGATCTGATTCATATTCGAACAGATTTATTTTTATTTGATCTGTATCCATTCAGTTTAAATATTTAGTTAATAATTTACATTTTTAATATTTATAATTTCTTACCATTTATGACTATTTTCTTCTAAATTAAATTTTCTACAGTACTGCTACTGCTTTGATTTTTTTTATTGATTATTCCAGTACTAGCAAAGCAAGGGGATCTTGTTGCAACTGCTCTTACCAATACTTCATATGTTTTTCTTTTTCAGTTCCTTCTTTCCATTTTTTAATTACTATTACTATTTTTTTTATTAGATTTTATGATAAATCACTAGTTACACCTTTATTCAGCAAAACAGTTGTGCCATGTAACTCTCATTCTAGCCAGCAAAAAAGAATGTTGCCTTATATAAAAATTTAAATAAAAACTTAGTATTTTATATTCCAATCTTTTTTTTCATTCTTATAAAGTACTTGTCATCTCTACTTTTATTTCCTATTTAGCTATATAGAAGTTGCCTCCATCGAAATCCCCTTTTTGGCAGTAAATTCTGGATTACTTTTGGAGTAAATTCCTCTTAAGCAGCTGGTTGCAATTGCATGATCCAGGAAATTTGTATCAGTATGAACAAATTTACTATATCTCCAGGATGCATATGCTTCACAGAGATCCAAAAGATGATTAAGTTTGATTTTCTTTTTGTTATAAAAAGAGATATCTTTTTCAGCTACTTCATACTTGTTTCCATCTAATCTTGGAAGTTCATACTCAACAATTTTTTGCTATATACTCAAAGTCATATTGGCAAAAAAAATATCCATTGTATAGTTAAACATTAGAATGTTTATTGTAACAACTTTTTCTTTATGCAGATACTGCTGGCTTGTTCCTCGTAACTCTTTTTATATATTGAAAACATGTGTAAAAATTTCACATTCCCTTGTCAACAGATATCTAAAACTTGTTGTCAATACTGATTAAGTATGAAATTAAACATATATGAATTTTATATATCTAGTAGCTGCCAATGCTCCTTGATTAAGTTTCAATATACCATCAGATTGAGCAATTCTTCTTCATAGTTGGAACATTTTTAGCACTGTATCCTGCATGATGTTTAAAACTTCAGATCCAATTCAATTACAATATACAGCAAGCACCACCTTGCCTAAATCTTTGTCATAAATTTTAATTTTCTTATCTTTTTTATTATATTCAGTAGATAGGAGGCAATATTAATGGGTTGTACATGTGAAGGCAGTAGATTTACTTTTTTGTACATCCATTTTTCTTTGATTTTTTTTCATTATATCTAGGCAAGGGTTCAAGAAATATTGTTTTTACTTTGTTGACATTGGCAAAGTGTTATTGTGTTAGCAGATTCTTCCTTACCTGAAATATAAAGGTGTTGACTAGGTATTTTATTATTAAAACTATTTGAACTTATAAAATTTTTCAATTTGTCAATATCTGCTTTCAAAGCAGCTGCAGTTTCTACATCATCAGCATGGCAAAATCTCAGGAATCTCACAAATTCTCTCCACCAATTTACCTATTTTTTTATTAATATTAATAAAATATATATAGCAAGTACATAGACTTTGATATATTTACATTTGAAAAAGAATTGATATTAGGATTAGACATAACCAAGTGAATACTTGTTAATTTAATGGAAAGACTTTGCAAGTAGGCAACATACTCCTTAGAGTTATCATTTTTCAATGATACAAATAAATGCAGGACAGTAATATAAATTTCTATATATATTTAAAAAACAAGTATTAGTTATATATATACATGTACAACTTACCAGTGCAACAGGAAACCAAAAGTCTAGTTGCAAATTAAATTGTTGACAATTTAACTTGCAACTATACAAATGCCTGCTTAAATGTTTTTGAGAGCTCTGCTTTAGTTCAGGGTTTTTCACTGGAGGCAGTAGTAGCAATATAATAGATTTAAGCTTGCCTAGTATTTTATCAACAAAATTTAATACATTAGTCTAGAGTTTTCCATTGGAGGCAATATTGAACTTTACTGATAGCAGCTAGTTGCACTTTTATGAAGGCTAGCCTACAAGTATTAGTTCAGGGTTTTCTACTGGAGGCAACTTTATAGACTTGTTAGGTAAAAGGCTCTTTGGTTTTTATTTTCCCCCTTCAATCGATTTACTTACCATTAGCTTCGATCTGTTTCTGTTTCTTCAAGATATATATCATATTACCTATACCAGTGTTTAGAAATAAATATAAGATATAGCAGCAACAAAATATCAAATGCCTTGTACTCACTTGACTGTAAATATAGTGGAAACAGTGAATTAATATAAAGGTTTAGTTATTAATTAAAGTGCCAGGTTATTTAGTCAATAAAAGATTCTAATTAAAGTAGTCAAAAAAAGTGTCAGTTTATTTAGTCAAAAAAGAAAGAACTGAGTATACAGTTGCAACAAAAGCAAAGACAATTAATGTAACAGTTGTAAAAATATTAGCAAGTGATAAAAATATATCTTCTAATATAACTATGTGGTATCAAGCAGTTATATATATTTAAATAAAATCAATCATTTAACCAATATATAAAGAGGTGTATACATTTTCTCAAAAACTAGCAAGAAACAGGAAAAAAAACATTTGCAGGTAAAAAAAAAATTCATAGGCGAGATACTGTACCTGGCAGTAGGGATGGTAAAGTGATAAAAGTAAAAGAAAGCAAAATAAAAAATTGACAAAAAAATCAAAAAAGTTTTTTAATTTATTGTCCAATTGTGTTTTTCTACTATAGATCACTCTTACATTGATCAATTTTTAACAATTACTATGGACCCAAACAATTACAGCAACTTGTATCAATTGACCTACATCAGTATTATATTGGATGCTATAGTAGTATTATTATATAAGTACTATAATATACAGGCTACTTGCTTTGTTAAAATTTTTTTTTTATCTTAGAAAAAGTCTAAACAATAAATATTATTCTAACAATACATTAAACAATACAACAAAAAAAAAAAAAATTTAAAATAAATCATTAGTATTTCTTGTCAAAGGCTCTTTTCACCATGACCTCAAGCACATGCATACCCTAACTGTTTTGCCTAATAGCCATTTTCTTTTATCAGTTATTAAATTTTTGCTCACTGAAAAGACTTGTTCTGATAGAACACTCATTGCAGGTACTACCAAATAATCACATTCTATGAGTGGTAAATATGGAAATTGATATTTATACATTTTCTATCACTCTAATATATTGATTTTGGCACTTACATTTGGAAAAGAAAAATACAATTGCAATTTATCTAGTTTTTCTATATGATATCACTTAAACAACTTTGAACTAACTATTCCTTGGATATTTTTGCCACTGCCTAATGCAGTATTTTCTATACTACACTTCTTGTATTTTTGAAAAACTTTTAAAAAACTTTAAAATTGCAATATACTTAATATTTATTTTATTGTATTTAATAAAATATAAAAATATACTTATCTTTCTTTAATTTTACTGACCATTTCTTTCCTCTTATTTATTTTGTAATATTTTATTTTAAACCTTGGATCTAAAATAACTGCCAGCAAGCTTGCTTTATTAGTCTTGTTATAATACTCTTTAAATTTTTCTAAATAAGTAGCAGTTGCTTCTTTTATTATTTTGTCGACTTCTTTTTTACTACACATATCTTCTAAATGGTCAATTAATGTATTATACCCAGGGCTAATCGAGAAAAATGTTAGATAGCTTGAAGCTGAAATTATTTGTTGTTTTTTTAAACTGCCCAAGCAATTTTACAATCTGCTCGAATATATTCTAATCATTGTCAGTAAATATATATTGTTTTAATTATTGACTTGATATCATAATATATTTGATTGCCTATATATAAATTTTTTAAAATTAAATTTAAAATAAATATCAATAAAAACAAATTAAACTTACTGTTTTTAATTGTATAATACTGGCCACCATTTCATATGTTGAATTCCAGCATATTTCTATATCCAAAATTAGTTTCAAAGCTTCTATTTCTAGAGACTTGCAAGCTGCATTTAATTTTTCACATCATTAAGGTGATGATTATATTTACAATAAGTCTACGCAACTATATATACATAAGTTTGTTACAGATATAAAAATAAAATAACCTATCTATAAAAAATTTACCTTCTACAATTTATTTGAAAGTATATTCAAGATTTTTTTGAACCCCGATATTAATGCAGTGTACAAGACATTAAAAATGGTTCTCTTTTGCATTGAAAGAAATTGCTTGCAAATTTTCCCATTCTTTCAGTAATTTAATAAATGATAAGTTATTTGATGCATTGTCAGTCATTATTCTCATTATCTTTAAAAAAAAAATATATATATATATATGTTATAACACGTAACTGCAATATATTAATGTAAAATAAATTTACTTCTTTTGTATCATATATTTTTCTAAACATAATACAAAACATTTTTTGATATTTTCACCTGTATGTATGTCCCAGATTTGTACAAAATCTAATATTATATTATGCATTTTTCAATCACTGCTGATAAAATGTGCAGTTATCGCTAGAAATGTTTTCATCAAAGTTGATGTCCAAATATCAAGAGTGAATGAAATATAACTCTCCACTTCTTGCAAAATTTTATTAATTTTTTCTTGATCAACTAAGTACAAATCCATTATATATGTTTTAACAGTTGCAGCAACTGATATTTTAGTTTTTTGTAAAATTGATTGGATAAATATATGGAATGCTGACTCCTCTACAATCGTAAAAGGGTGTTAGTTTATAACAATCCATCAGATGAAATTTTGGTTTATTTTTTCAAGTTTATGTATCCACTATATAAAAAATGAATTTAGCATAGTTTTAAATTTAATAAATATATTTATACTGACCACTATAGTATTAAAAAATTTTTCGATTAAAGATTTATCAGAAGTTGGATTTATTTTTATCAGGTGGTTTTTTTTTAAGTGTTTGAAAAGATTAGAGGTACTGCTTCTACTACAGGTATATTGGCGCTACAATAATTGCAGGAAACTTTTTTACTTTTATTAAAATTGGAATCCTTTATAAAATGGTTCTACACTTTACTCCTATAATTTATTTTATTACTTGATAATATCTTCAAAAAACTACTTATAACAATATTACTAGTATCGCTCAATTAATAGCTATCTAAACTGAAACTTTTATTATTTATTTCATTGGAATCATTGAAAGAACTATCGTATTTCATTTTATTTTGATGTAAATAATATCAATAAAGTTGCAAGAAGAAAAATATTGTAAAAAATATCACAAAATTTTAAAGAAACATGTAAAGATGTTAAAGTAATATAAAAAAATAACCAGGGGGGTTTTTTTTAATTACCTTAAATAGCTATATTTAAATATAGTTGGACTGCTAATTTTTATTTGAATCTGGCTAGGTTTTAAAACTTGAAATCTAATCGGATACAAAATTTAGAATCCAATCAGATCAGATTTCAAAATTTGAAATTCGTATCTGATTCGTATACAAACAGATTAAAAAATTTAAAATCTGATCCAAACCATTTGGATCAAATTTGTGGATCATTCGGATTTAGATAAAAATTGCAATCCCTAGGTACCTAAAGGAAAGTTTGTAAGTTTGAGCATGAATCTGTTTTTTTTTTCTCTGATTAGTCTTGTATTAAGGAAGGGGAATATTCTAATTAGATCTCCTTTGAATAGTATTGATCATCTATTACTAATGTTATTATAATCTTATTGATTGTGAAACTTGATATTAGCTAATTGCCATATACCAATTATTTGTATTTTTATAGATTTGATATTACCAAATTTGGATAAGGCTGCATGGACGTCTACTGATAATGCATTTAAGGAAATGTCCCATACTCTGATCATTTTTTGTTTGGCTTCAATGCCATTGTAGACTGGTATTGATTGCATGTATATAGTAGTATTATAATCAATTTTAATATTTTTTGCTTTTTTTGCATCTTTTTCTGCATCAAAAAAGCAATGATGTTGTTGGTATTTTGTGCTTTGTTGATTCTGATTGAAATGAAAGATTCAAGATGGGAAAGAAATTTTTGAACCAATTTAGTTTGTTGTTATCATCTTTGCTTGAAACTATATCAATTGGGATAAACATTTTGAAACATTTTTTTCCATATTCAGTTGACCAGTCAGTGGGCCCTGTATTAATAAGAGAGAGTTGCATTGGTTGAATTTGTGTTTGGATTTTTTTTTGTATTGATTGTACTTCTTCAAACCAATCATCAATAAAGTCTTCATTTGCTTCAAATCCACTTGGTATTGATGGTATACAGTCATCATGTTGTTATAAGTTATTAGTGGATATTTTGAGCATATTAGAGATTGTAGTTAAGGAGGAGAATGTAATATTACTAAAGTTTTTGAAAACATTAGAAAGGACGCTAGCAGAGTTGTTGTTGTGATTATCCTGTTATGTGTGAGTGTTGTGTGTATTATAGTCTTCGTTGTATGTTGAGGAAGTGCTTCGGAGTCTTATTTTTGTAATGTTTTGAGTAGGAGTTTATTGTTCATCTAACTCCATGTTTTTTGAGTTGTTGTGTTTAGTTTCAGACAAGCTGGGAGTTGTTTGGACTTGTCTTTGTGTATTTCTTGTAAGAATAGTTTTTGGAGGCATATTATATTTAAAACTTGAGAACTTTTGGTCCATTTTTGCATAAGAGAAAAAATTTCTAAAAAAGGAAATTTTTAAGTTTTTTTTTGGTGAGAAAAATTTATACTCAGTAATAATTTTATATAAAGTGAGATCTTTTTATTTAATCAGTGAAAATTTTAGGGCTTCTTTAATTACGATATCCATTTCTTTATTATAAGGATTATTTGAGTATATCTTGACTTTGTGAGCTTTATATCTACAATATATTTTCTTTTTTATTTGGTTTTCCCTTGATCAATTTTGTCTCTAGCTACTATTAATTCTATGAGGTTATTTTTAAATATAACTCAAAATTCTCTATTTTGAAAGAGGTATATTATAATTTTTATAAAATCTTTTGAAGCTCTGATTCTTTTCATTGCTTTTATTAGCATATTTAAACTAATTGTATCATATGCTTTTGTATTATTTTAAAAAGTATCCACAGTTTCTTTTTGTTTTTTCTAGTATCTTCATAATATTATTGAGAATTTGAATTGGTTTTGCTATACTTTCTTCTGAAATTTCTGCATAGTTCGATCCTAATAGAATATTATTGGTTTTATAAATATTTTCTATTCTATTAATAAAATTTTTTATGAAACACTTTCTTGTGACCTCTAGTAAAATGATAGGTCTAGTATTTGAGAGTTTACAACTCCAAGATTTAGGGTTAGCTATAGGATATATATAACCCTGTTTCTAATGTTTTAAAGTGACTTCTTATTTTAATAAGTTATTTAATATTCTTTTCAAAAAATCTTTTCCTTCTTGACTTAACCTTTTTAGTATTTCATAACTAATTTGAGATTTTCTTGAAGCTTTGTTATAGATAAGTATCCTCAATGGTTTACTTAGTTTTTCTTATAAAATCGATTCAAGTAGTTTATTTAACTATATTGTTTAGACGTATTCTCTTGATTTGTAATCTTATTTCTAATCTTTTAATAAACTGCCATAGTCAATATTTCTTTTTCTAAAGGCTTCATGGTAATATTATCTTATTTCCTTTTCTATTTTATTTTTTTGTATTGTAAGGTATTCATTATTATCTTACTTGATCTTAATCCTATATAATACTATTTTACTTCTTGTTCAGTTGATTAGAGAGCTGATCATCTATTTCTGATTGTTTCTTAAATTATCATATCTCTATTCCAAAGTGGTTTTAATATCATCTCTAGTTTTTTTGATTTCCAATTTTTGATATATGAATTTAAGACCTTCTATAGTATCTTGGATATTTTTTTTCAAAAATTTCTATAGTATATTAGAGATATTATATTAGGTACAATAGTTTTCAATCTAATAACTTGAATTGTGAATACTATTATATTTTTCTATAACTAAGTTAAGAGCCTATAGCTTATTTATTTTTTTTTATATTTCTTCTTTATTGTAAAGTCCTTTAAGTTATAGAGTTTTTCCATAGCTGATGAATTCAATACTATGTTTATAGTGCTTTTCTTCTGATTGGATTGTTTTTTTTTATTATCAATTTATGAAAGGTTACTTTATATAACAATTTCTCAAAGTTTTTTCACAACTTGTTTGTTTGATCCTCCTTTTCATCTTAATTGGATTCTTCTTGAAACAAAAGTTTTAGCAATATTTTAAATTTATAATATATACTTTAATAAAAAGCTTACTATTGTAATAAAGATATTTCCTTTATATCAATTTTCCTTAATATATTTGTGATAGATTTTGCGATTCTGCTTTTTGTGAAAAGGTTTTTGTCATATAGTATTATTAGAAGTATAATATGATCATTATCTATAATATCTTTCATATCTTGATTATTAAATCAGAGTAGTAAATAACTTGTTAGACTATAAGAAATCCAAATATAGTCTATTCTACTACTACTTGTTAGGTTTCTTCTTGTTGACTTTTTTTTTTATCTTTTCATATAACTTGCTTATCTATAAAGTCCTATTTATCAAAAAAGTTGAATAATAGGATTTCAAGCCACCATAATGATCTGAAGCTTGTTTTAGAGAAGAACTTTCTATCTTTTAATAGGTTATAGGTCATATTAAAATCTCTTATTACTATTAAGATTGATTATCTTATTCAGTATTATTTTATATCTTAGTTTATCAAAAATAATATAGACCTATATAATACAAATATTCTTTTTTTTTATAAATTTGTTGATAATAATAATATATTCTTCTTTTTTTTCTACTGATGCAACTTTTTTTTTCAAATCTCTTTTGATTAAGAGATTGACTCCTATCTCAAATGGTGTGTTTTTATTAGTACTATGAAAGTGTTAATAGTCTTTTTGATTGTTAAATGCCTATTGTGTATTGACTTGTATTAGTTTTGTTTTGCATAATTCTAATATACAGTACCTATTCCTTATTCTAGTATTTCTTCAATTAGATTTTGTTGTTTTGTTTTATCTATAATCCCTCTAATATTATGTGTATCAATTCTGATCACCTTTTTATCTATATTATCTTCTTTTTTGATTTTATCAAATAGTCTATATCTACTATTATTATTTAGAAAGTTTTTTGCTTATTTTATAAAAATATTAAAATATCTAGATTCATTATCTCTTCTATCTTATTATTACATATTAGAGTTCATTTATTGTTCATATTTATAGTTTTTGATAAGAAGACAGTAGGCTTTTGCTTCTTTTGATTACTATTAAGAACTGGTACATCTTTAAAAGCAGTTTGCTCTTCTATTACTAAGTCTTAATCTTCTAAAAACTATTTGTCTCTCTAAAGTATCTATTCTAATATATAATAAAAAACTATGTCTATTGCTTCACTAATTTCTAATTAGTTCTCTGTTACTTTCTATTATAGGATATTCTTCTCTTTTATTTTTTTTTCATCCTATTTTATTATTACTTCTTTGTCTAATTTGTCTCTAGTTTTTGAAGCTATAATAACTTACTGGAATATAAATAGAATTTGTTGGTTTATTATCTAATTGTAAGTTGAATGTTGATTCATTATCTGGGTAATTATTTTTGAAGATAAACCAAAAATTTTTTGGACCTAAAATTGTAACCCCAAAATTATATTTTAAAAATA
>CAJVPT010004558.1:0-13289 GCA_910592055.1 Acaulospora colombiana | reverse complement strand
CATGCCTTGTTTCTTTCTTCTTTTGTCTTAAAGCAAACTACTGTAAAGTTACGTTTCTTGAGTGTATAGGGGTCTTTAGGTGTGTAGCATGCCTTAGCTTGTATACCATTCAATGCTCGAGCTATCAGACTGGTATAGGTTTTGTCAATACCTAGGAGTCTTGCTGAATTGTCATTTCTTTCAATTAATACTTGATTAATTTCATTATTACTAAGCTCAGACTTGGAAAATATAGCTCTTGACATTTCTATACTAATTGGAGTCATCCAAATTTCTTCAGAATTTAGACTGAGATATTTGTGCTATTTGATATAGGCTTTACTCGTGATTTTGTATTCACGTTATAGATATGAATGTTTTGGACTTTTCCATATCTTTTTAGATGTGCTTTTATGAGGTTCTTGTTGTTTTTCTGATCCACATCTACCAAACATATATACCAAATGGTTGTATCTTCATTGATCTTAGATTCTTGAAAGACTTTTCTATCTAGGTTTCTTTCTGTTTTTTGTTTCTAGCAAGTGGTCAATGGTGTTATATTTTGGATAGTGAAGTTATCTTCCTTTCAATTGACTTCTTCAATGTAGCATATAACATCTTCTTTCTCTTATATCCAAAAAACTAACCACTCATTTCCATTGATAAACTTTTTTCACAAAAGGTTTCTTTTTTCCTATGGAAGTTTAAGAATATTGCTTAGATATACCTTTGTTTTATTTTCTGTTTCTCCTAAAATATTGGCCATCATTGTATCTAATCTATAATTTCCTTTCTTTTTTATAAAGTAAGGGTTTGTTGGTAGTGCTATGTCTCTATTTCTAGTCATGTAAGAGCTACGTTCACTAATGCATTGTCTTTTTATTGTTTCTTGAAGTTTTTGTGCTTCCAGTTCTTCAATTTCCTGTGCACATATCATTGTTACTTTATTGTCTATTGTTGATTCATTATCTATTTGTTTGACAATTTCCATTGGTTGTCACTCTGATTTATGTTGAATTTCAGGATTCTTGATGATTTCCATGAGCTTATCTTCAATGTAGGGTTGTAGAAAATCTTCTTTAATTCCTTTGCCTTGTTGCCAAAGATATATGATATGTTAAGTTAGGATTCATTCCTTGTGAAAGGTTATCACGTCTACTCCTAGTATCTTAGCTATAATACTATCGAGGATGGTATATGTTTTTGGTGACGAGACTTCTGGTTTACTGGGTTCATAGTTTCTTTGTTTAAGTAGTTGTTGTGAAGCCCATAGAGTAGAGTATTCATCATGTTTTTTTGAGAGGTTGATTAACGTGTTTATTATATCCTCTTCTCTTTTGCTGACAATCTGTAATATACGTTGTGCTCTATTAATATCTGCTATTGGTTTAGATTTGTTAATAGATCACGTAATTGCTTGTTTATATTTGTTAGTTATTCTATTTTTGGATCACGGATAAACCTTTCTGAGATTATTGTTGTTTATATTTTTGGTTAGGTAATACAAAAAAACCTTGTTGTATTATTTTGATTTATTTATTTGTTGATATTAAAGATCCTATCTAAATTTTGTGAGTTGTTGTTGTGTTTATATGAAATGTCAATCAACTTGTTTGGATCACAAGTTATACATGTATGTGTATATTTTGTTTGTCACTTTTACGTGTATACTTGTTTTGCCTATTCACTTTTACGTAATCATATTTACATAACAAGATGGAGGATAGGTATGTTGTTTTTGTGTGTATGTACATTTAGACTGTCTTGTCCTTGGGGAGCTTTGATATCCTTCTAGGCCTTTGAGTGACTGAAGTAACTTGATTTATCGAGTAAACTTAGTTGCTTCCTGGGTTCCTTGCAGTGTCAAGAAAGGTGTTAATCTACACTGGCCTGGCTGTAAGCTGTGTAAAGTTGATATTGGCTCCCTTTTTCTGATTGTAAATTAGTTTACGGGTTTCTTTTATTTTTTTTAAAAATTTTAAGAAAAGAAGTAAAAGAAAGTTAGTAAAACAATGTATACCTCTTTCCTTGATGTTTTTTGAAAGGCTTGTTGTATATGTGTTGCAAAAGCTTGGTAGCTTGATTTGAAAGATATATTGTTTTTTCTTATGTGTTTGACCAGGTTTGCTTTATCCAAAAAATTACCAAAAAAAGAAATTTTTAAGAAAAAGGAGGATCAGTGGAAAGAGATTTTAGTATTTTTTTTTTTTAATTTATAATTATATTATTATAATGTATTTTTATTAAAATATTAAGTAAATATTTAACAAGTTATAAACTTTTACACAGTACTGATTTATATTTATATATTATTAATTGAAAAATTACATTATATAAAAAATATAAAAGTTTACTAAATTAGTTTTGATTAAACAGAATTAAGTTTTAACTAAATATGTTAAATTAAATTAAAAAATAATATTATATTTTTCTATTATTATTGTACTTGATTTTGAATTATTAGTATTATCAATTATAATTTATTGTATTACTATTAATTATTTAAAAAAACAATAAATTCCTGAAATATAATTGAAAAAAAGTTTTTTTTTTGACTTTTTTAAAAAATTTTTATTTTATGTAATAATTATTTCTTAAAAGAAACTTGTTTAATTAAAATATTCTTTAGTTTTATATTATAAAGAAACTTAATCAATTTAAATAAATTAATTTTAGGAAAAATATTTAATAAACTTATTTCTTTATATATATATAAATTTATTTATTTTATTACTATTATGAAAATTATTTATAAAAAATTTGTTTAATTAAAATAAAAAACCTCTTCAAGAACCTTTTCTGATTGATACATTAATTTTAAAATCTTAATTTTAATTTAATAAAAATTTTTATTATTAGAGAAACTTAATAAAAGATAAGAGTTTATTATTTATTTTATATTTATTTACTTTTTAACTTTATAATTATTTCAAAAACTCTTTTCTGCAGATCCCAAAATTCTTAAAATTTTTCTTTTTAGGCAATTTTTTCTATGAAACAAAAAAGTGCATCGAAGAGATGAGTTCATATAGAACCTTTTACAGTTTCAAAACTAGTACAAAACCCAATTACAATGAGAACCTTTTGGCAAGAGGTAATGCAAAAAATCTCCAAAAAGAAACCAACATAAACAGTGAAATGACAACAACTCAAAACAAGGGTAAGAACTTGAAAAATCAATAGAAACCATCCAAAACCTCCATACAAATGAACAAGTAATCCAACAACCCATATCCAATCACAAGAGCTCTCAAAACTATAATAGAAATAATGCAACTAGCTCAACTTTGCATATATGTAATGATTAGATAGAAGAAACAATTACCATTGAAAATAGACCATATCTCAAGAAAGTACGTAGAGAAAAGACATTAGATATTTAACAAAACATCCACACGATAACAAGAATTGATGATTCTGACATAGAAATATATAATGAGGGAGAGACAAAACCAGACTAAGATCCAAACAAGAAAAATATTAAAGAAACATGGCAAGTCCAAGGTAACCAAAGAAAGAATTGTCTAAGATCAAGATCACCTTTTGACAAGACAGCAAGATATAGCAAGAAAAGATTCAAAGTAGAAATCATGGCAAGTGACATCCCTGGCACCACCACTGGTCAAAAGAGTACATACTTAATCAAGGTTCTAGATAGTTCAGAAAGTTTCTTCAATATTCACAAGGAAAAAAAAGAGAACATTGACTATATCACTGCCTTATTTGGGGAGAAATAGGTTGCAGAGAAGTCATATGTATAATCTAATCTTATCAAACACAGATTAAAAAAGATTAACACACATGAAAATCACAATAACTGAGTCAAAAAAGGAAAACAGTATCAGGGTATAGGATATTTTCCTGATCACAAAATTCATAGAAGTACAACAAATCTTTGCTAGATATAGACAAATTACTAATATATCAATATACAATAGTCAAATGTAGCAAACAATGACAATCACCTTTCAAGATAAGGAAGTAAAGGAACAACTTATCTAACAATGCAGCATTCTTATTAAGAGAGAAGCAATCAGAATAATGGATGCACAATGAAATAAGCAACAAATGACAGAAAGATTTTAATATGCAACAAAACTTACTGATATCTCACCAAATATCAATGCCTTTGATCTAAATAATATATATCAATAACTTTAAGCAAAGTTATATTATATTTCTTATAGAATCAAATATACCAGGAAACACTTTGCAATTATATTCTTTCAATCTGAAAACAAACTCAAAGAAGGTTTAGGACAAGAATTTATCTTGAGAAAAATCACTATTACAGTAAAGCCAATGAAAACTAAACTCTGCTTTATCTGTGACCAAAGCAATTACTTTCTGGCACAATGTCCTATTAAATAAAAAAGAGAACAATAGTCTTCATACAACAAAGACCAGGTATCAAAATTTGGTAAACTCTATCAAAAGTTTAAACTTGCTGGCACTCAATATATCAAAAATATAATAAGCAAAGAAACACAAATACAAAAACCAAAGCCAGGTTCCTATGCAGTAGCAGCAGCAACTACTGTAATTATAAAATAAAAAATAGTCAAAAAAATAACTGAGAATGAGATCCACTAGACAAAATCCTCAACATGCTACAATAAATAAAAGAAGACATTAAAAAAATTAAATTATCAATTGAAGAACTGAATGAGAGAATTACATAGCTTGAATCATATAAGAAATATAGCAATAACACAATGGAAGAAGATACACAACAAGCAATGAAACAAATAATCCCAATGTGACAGGCTCAGTCTCCCTCACTAGCTTAATACCTAACATTCAATAAAGACAACAAGAACTCCATAATTCAATTAACAAGATGAATTAAAATATAAGCATCATTCTCTTTGCAATCAATTCCCTTGCTCCAAACAACAAACAATTCCCAATATATAAACAATAATAGATAATTCAAATAGTATCAGTGAACTAGAAGAAAATAATTTAATAGACCAGAACAAAAATCAAGAAATACACACATATGTCGAATCAATAATATAAACCATGAGCACAATAATAAAAGACAATGACAATCACTTCTTAATTAACAATACTCCAATCACGAATTCAAATAACATGAACTTCAACTATACAACAGACTAATCAGATACAATTTCAACATGAATGGAAGGTGATACACAGTATCACATTGAACAACACATTCAAAACCTATAGAAAATTACAACAAAAAACATTAGAGAAATCACAGATAACTTCAAAAGACAAATATGGTTCAATCTCATCAACAGTCAAGGCTGGGATATTGTAGTAATAAAGGAAGTAAATGGAATAAGCCAGGCATTGAGACATTGAAAATGTCACAACTACCATATAATCTGGACCCATCACGAATCTCAAATATTGGAACAAGGTCTCAATATAATGATTCACAAGGAAATTGCAAAAAGAATCTTCAAACATAAGAAAATGAATAGAAGGTTGATAGCAGTAGACATGGCTTTTTCAAACAAATAAAAAATATGAATCATAGAAGTATACTTTTCTGTGGTAGCAACAATCAAAGAATATATATCTATAACAAGAACTTTGCAACAATAGATAAAGGAGGCTAGCAACAAGGACTGGATATTATAGTCATCAGAGATATGAATGGAACCCAATCCAATGTTAGCCAAATACAACAATCACAAAACCTCACGTATCAGCAAATCAACTGGACTCCATATAGAGCTACTGATCAATAGAGGTTTCGAAGATAGCTACTATACACACAACTCTATCAAGAAAGAGTTTATATGGAAGGGGCAAGACAGTAAAAGTAAAATAGATCAAATATGGCTTAGCTCTTCAAATAAATGGCAATCAAGAAATATATATATATGAGACATACTACAACCCTTAATCAAAAGTGATTATCAAAGCATGACCATAAAATTAGAAATGTGGAACCTAGACTCAAGCTCAGGGAAAAAAGTCACAGTGCACAAGTACAATCACAAATTTTACTGGCAACACATTAGTACTAAACAATAAACAGCCTTCATAATCATAATGGAAGAGCTAACTTCAAAAACTGTCTAGCTAAACACTACAATAGATAAAAAGGGAGATATCTTCAGAAATAACATGCTAAGAGTTGCTAAAAAAATATCTGCAAAATCAAGAACCACCAGAGAAAAAGGATCTATCCAGAACAGGCAAGACCCCCTTCACCTATTATCTCCTACAAAACTTTCTAAACTACTTGAAAAACTAACCAAAAACAAAGAAATAATCAATTCAATTGAAGAAATGTTGATACCCAAAAAAATAAAGATTAGATTTCCTGATATATATAATCGCTTACCACAAGGACAGAAAAACTGTAAACATATATTCAAGAATAGATCTCAATCCTACAAAAAAACATACAAGTATACAAACACATAGCTAAACATATTACTAACTATAGACAAACCAAAACTATTAAACAAAGAATAATCAAATGACAAGTTTTTCTGAAAACCAACAAAAAGGCTATGATTAATAGTATTATAAAAAAACTACAAAAAATTATAGATCTAAACAAAATCATCTTGTAAGGAGAAAAGATTGAATCATTACAGATCCAACAACAATCAAAGAATATATGAAACTCTATTTTCAGGAATGAACACCTACAAAAAATATTTAACCACTGGAAAATTACCCACTATGGAAAAGTAAATACAAAAGACTAAAGATCACCTCTTTTCTATACACCTGTGGCGCAGCAAACCCATAGTACAATGGAAAAGTGTCAAAAACATAGAAAGACTCAAATGCTCACAATATAATAATTAAGGCCAAACTACAATATAGACATATCACTAAGGACAAGGCCACCCCCATCTCGAACAGAAAATTACTTTCGCAAGACAAGAAACCAAACCCTGTTACAAGAGAATCAAGAAAAACTCCCTCTATCCCCACAACCACAAAACCTAACAATCTCAGCAACAGTTATAACAACAACAGCCCAGCAAGAGAAACTAATCCTGCAGATGTGCAAAACAACTACTCCTCTGGTTTATGGAGTGAGCAGGTAGAAAGAGAAATTCCAGGATCCATTTTGGCCTTCCCTACAACAAGTTACGAAACCCAACCTCCTGAACTCCCAACCCATAGGCAAAGAGAATTGAACAACACAACCAGCAGCAAAAGAATCGACAACTCTAATATCAATATGGATTCTAGTGAGGTGAACTCGACTCAAGAATAAGACTGGCAAGAATTGCAAAAATCCCATAACAAAAGCAAATGTGCAATCAGTGGTAATAGATCCTGACCATATTCCCCTTTTGATCCAGCAATCATATACGGGAGAGAATAGATCAAACTCAATATCAGAGCTGATGCACTACCCAGAAACACAATCAGAAACAAAATCATCTTCCTGATCAGAGCCCTAAACTCCCTCGAAGGTCTCCTCTCCATTCTATATAAGAAAATTAATAAAAAAGACCATATCATTACCATTTTCAGTGATCAACAAGCAGCAGACGCAAATAACCTAATTATTCCTGAAACTGACAACCTCCATTTGGAGCACATGCAGAAATCCATAGTCAGCACAAATAAGGAAAATAGTATCAGAGTATGGGACATCCCCTTGAACACAAAGTTCATAGATGTCCAATAAACCTTTTCTAAATTTGGACAGATTACTAATATCAAGATGACAATGCAACAAATGTGGCAATCAGCCACCATCACATATGCAAACAAAGAAGATAAACTGAACCTACTTAACCAATGAAGCACCCTACTCAGAGCCAACTCAGTTAGAATCTTTGATACAGAATGGGACCTAGACAAAATAAAAGATCGAGGCAGACACTTCCTGTAACTTACCAATCTATCTCCCGGAACTAATGCTTTCGACCTCAAACAAATCTGCCAAAAACTCTAAGCAAAGTCCTGTTACATTCCATGATTAATATCATACAAATCTAGGAAATATGTCATACTCAGTTTTGAGAATGAGCAACTTCTACAACAGGCGATAGACAAACAGTTTAGCCTTGGCGAAATAATACTCTCACGCAAATCCATCCAAATTAAACTCTGTACTATTTGTGATAGCCCAGACCATTTAGTTGCACAATATACTACCAAGGAATGAAGGGAACAATAGAAAGACTACAATACTGAACAGGCAAGAAAATTTGAGAAACTATATAACCGCTTCAGACCTGCCAACTCAGCAAAAATCTGCAAGTTCACCAATTCCAATCTGAAGAAAACCTCTACTACACCTGGATCATATGCAGCCGCAGTCAAAAACCAAATTAATAGCTTGACACAAGAGGAACACAACAACAAAAACATTCTTACAGGGTTTTGGACAGCCATTATTGAATTGAGAGAAGAAATTATAAACCTGAAAGAAACCATAACCGAGCTCGATGAAAGAATCGTCAATCTGGAAACTGATATGAAAGCTTTGACAACAATAGCATAGTAGAAGATATACCCATAACAACTGAAGGCAACTAAACCATAAGGTACATTCGATCCTCCTCACCATAAGCAAACATCCAACTACAACAACAACAAATTCACACATCAATAGGAAACATTGACAAAACAATGAGCGCACTAGTAAATATTGTTTCCAAACTCATTCCCAGGAACCAACAAACAACACCCAAAACATCACAATAATATAGGCAGCAACAATAGTCATATTTCTTCACTTCAACAAATCAACGAAAATATAGCAATAAATTTTCCATACACTTCACTCACAGAAACTACAATACACAATCCACTCTCACTCGCAGAAATCAAAACATTCGTACAAAATATCTCATCTCCTTCAAAACAGCACAGCACCTACATACCCACTACTACCATCACAACAGTAGATAGTAATACCACCACAACAGTGGACAGCAATATCATCACAACAGTGGATAGCAATACTACCACAACAGTGGACAGCAATACCAACACACTCAGTGAACATAAAAATAATACTAATAACAAGCATCCTCAACCCCCATACAATAATAGCATGACTAACAAACAACAAAGATCTTTCTGGACAATCATCACTTGCAACTGCCAAGGTCTTAATGATCAGTTAAAGAGAGCTTCTTGGATAGAAACTGTGCACACAAATGCATGGGATATAATTATCTCAACAGAAACCAATGGAAAAAACAGTGATACTAAATACTGGAAGGCAGAAGGCTATGCTACCTAGTGGCACAGCAATTATGACCACGGTACAGGTATTGGCATCGCAATTAAACATAACATAGCAGACAGGGGGTCAATATCTAAAAGAAACTGGGAAGACTCATATGTATTGACCTCGCTCTTCCAAATAAAATATATTGTAGAATCATAGGAACATACTCCCCTACTAAACAAGGAAGGGAAAGAGACAAAGTTCAAGCTCAAATCCTCTCATGGATTAAACAACACAACCATGAAAACTGGCACTTTATCCTGGGTGGCAATTTTAACTCTTCCTCTATTCTTAAAATGAACAAGTTTTATAATAACAGAAAGATAGCCAAAAATATCACGAACCCTTTCTTTTAACAACTCGAAGAATTGGGACTCTTTGATACCTTCAGATACTACAATCCATATAATAAAGAATACACCTGGTCAAAAACATACAACACACATCTATGCGCTAGTCACATTGATATGATTTGTTACAGCTCCAGACCCACTTGGTGCTCAATCAATTCCTACATAACTGACAAACCAGTATTACTACAGATCACTGAATTCAAATCACATACATGAAAATCTGGGAATTAGAGCAATCCACTAAACACCTCCGTCACCCACAATAATACTCGGTTTGCATGGCAGGTCACTTCACCGGAGCAATGGAAGGCCTTTGCTGAGAAATTAGACAGTTATAAGAACAACATGACAGAACTAATAAATCAAGAAGAATCCGATATAGATCAAATATGGAATGTCCTTTGGGACACAATCCTCAAGGCAGTAAACAAGCACATACAGAAATACAAAGAGAAGCAAAAGAACTGCAAAAAATGAACTAGTACCATCGGACCAATCCTTCTCCTACAACTCAACGAATACAGAAGACAACTATCCCTTTTCTTAAAAAAATAAAACAAGCATGATCCAGGTAGATGTAGCATACTTCATCTAGCAATAATACAAACAATCCCATTACCTACCTGGCACCCAGATGGCAACAAAAAGAGCTTATCACTAAAATTGATACATTAATCAAAATTGAAAAACTTGCTTAGAAAAAAGCTATTAAAGACAAAACCACATTAGATATCAAAAAATGGAAAGATTTAAGGAACAATTGGTTCAAGTCAGATAAGAAGCACATGATCCGCTCCATATCAGGCCAACTTAGAAGAAGCATCATTATAAGCAAACTCATTAACAACACCTCTCCTGAAAGAAACCTCATTATCAATTCTACTGAAATCAAAAAGAAAGTCCGATCACATTTCAAACAATGGACAAAATGAAGAAATATCCATAAATACAGAGGTACTATATGGCAACAGGAGTACGAACTCAAGAACATCAACCCAACTTGGTACAATTAAATTAGGACACCCATACTACTTTCAGAATTACTAGAGACTTTAACCCACACCAACAACAAATCAGCCCCAGAACCCTCGCAAATCCTATACATAGCATATAAACACATAAGTAAAGAGTTCCTATATTTGATAGTTTCCTTTTTTAATATCTTAATAATCAAAGAAACAGTCCCCAAGGAATGGAAGTTGGGAACAATATACCCGATACCTAAACCCAAAGATTGGCAACACAATATCAACATCACATGACTAATTACCCTTCTAGAATCTTTAAAAAATCTTTACCAAAATCATCACCAATTGTCTGTCCAAAACCCTAATGAATTACCAAATACTTTTCTTTACACAATTGGGCAGTACTACCAGGTAACAATATCAGAGAACCAATCACTATAATCAATCAAATACTTGAGAATGCCAGAGCTACACAAAAACCATGCTACATGCTTTTCCAGAATATGAGTAAAGCATATGATACAGTCAATATAAAGAGATTAGAAACTACAATGCACTGAATCAAAATTCCATCACAAATTATCAACTTAATCGGCAACTGCTTTCACAACAGACAAAATACTGTCATCATCTTTTTTGGCAACACAACCCCATACCAGGTGGAAGAAGGTATCGATCAAGGAGACACGATCTCTCCTCTTTTATGGCGCATTTACTATGAACCCTTAATTTCAGTTATAAACAACATGAAAGACTACCAGCTGCAATGTCCCAAACCCCAACTAGTAGCTCTCCCCTTCCTAACATCAATATTTCAATTACAGCATATATAAATAACACTGCTTTCATCATGCAAGACAAGGAAAACCTTCTGAACATTATCAATATCAGCATCTCATTTTATAATTTTAATGATATCACAGTCAACCCCCAAAAATCTGAGCTCTTGATTCTCAATGCATCAAAAGAAAGTATAAAGATAAATGGCTTCAATATTACACCAGTTGGTCCTACAGTAGCTATCCGAGTACTAGGTATCTGACATGAAGCCAAAGTAGGAAAGAAACATCAATGCAACTTAATCATATCAAAGACAACAACACTATGCAATATACTGGCCATAAAATAAATTACAGACAAAATGCACAGCTATATAATCAATCACGTTATCTTCCCTACAATCAAATATTTGCTTCAAGACCTCAAACGAGTGTGAAAAATTGACAGAAAGATTAGAAGAAGCTTTAAACCCAGAGCTAACTTGGCCACTTCAACTCCAAACTCAGTTATCTATTTTGACAAACTGTATGGCATCATGGAAACACAAACCTGCCAACTTCAGAAGCATGCTAGCAATCTACAACAATTCTTCATCAACCCAAACTTCACTGGCTACATTCTTCACAACTGTATACAAGAATTACAATGGTCAGCATGGCAGAAAAACAACATACTCAACACTTGCCCCCAAATTTTCAAACCCAAGAATAACTTCCTGCAAGACTGCCTACAGAACCTTCAAAAAAATAATATCAATATTGAAACATCTCAGCACACAATCCCAACAATCAGAACCTCTACTTCATCAAGAACTTTGTAGAACAAGAGTGGTACCATAACAACTAAATGGCACTATACACTCACAGACTTTTTTGGATTGACAATTGCTGAACGCATACATGTCAAAGCCTCCGAAATGGCAACAGGTCAGAGCACTCCACGATAAAATCATTAAAAAAAAAGAACCAACCTGGTTTGCATACCTCTTACAACAAGTAAATTTCTTCATCAGTACTGATACCTCTGCACTCATCCTCAACCCATTGATCCAGATTGAAGCTGTAAATCAAGGTAAAGTACAATGGTTCTGGTACATCACACAGCTCAAACATCAGATAGTCTTGGGCAAGCATATTAGTAATAAACAAAACATAATCAAGATCAGACACTTCAATATGACTAATGCATCACCAGTCACCGCATGTCTCAGCTGTGACAAAGCCAATAGTACAGACAACAGAGATCAAACCTGTTGCATTGAAATACCTATACAAGAATTCTATAGAGTTCCGATCACCAACACAACCAAATCAAGTAGTTCATTAGACAACTACTTATGAACAAGACTACAAATCTCCCGCAACAGCATTGCACACTTCATAACTGAATCAAATCAAGTCCTCGAACACATCAACATAGACAATACACTATATGCTATCACAGACTTCCTACATACTATCAGTATCACTTCTAGAACTAAACAAAAACTCAAAAAAGTATACAAGCTAACCAAAGAACTTGATAACCCACACATATACATAGATGGAGTCTTTAACCAATCCAGAAATCATAATACATGTGGAATAGGAATAAATGTAACCCAAGACAACATAAGTATCACCAACTTCGGAATGCAACTCTCTGGTCAGGTGTCAGCCTTCCGAGCTGAAATCCTAGCAGCAACAATAGCAATCGCAATTGGTAGACCTAGAAATTCTATCACTATTAAACAGATTCCAATGCTTTCATAAAGGAATATGATACATATATGGCAGGCAACATCAAAAAAGTTAAAGAATTAAGACTCATCAGCAACCTCAGAGTCTTAACAGAACATCATAAAACTACAATCAACTGGATAAAAACTGAAAAGAAAAAACAAGGAAAAACTCATCTCTTCAAAGAAGTAGACAAAATTGTAATACAATACAGCATCAATAACACGGCAGACTATCAAGGCCATCTTACTGATATCACTCTCAATAACAGAATTCTTACCTTCTTTCATAA
>CAJVPT010004557.1:0-13291 GCA_910592055.1 Acaulospora colombiana | reverse complement strand
CGATGTAGTGAGATTATTTGACGATATTTTTTGATAAAGGTCTACTGATTCTAGAGGAGGAATTGGTTATGTATTTCCTTTTGATAAAAGTATACTGAATAATTTTCCGTGTTCTAAGAATATTATTTAAAAAAAAAAAAAAATGCTTGGTCGTTACTTCGGTAAAACCTTTCTAAAAATATTTTTCTTATTTCTTTACCCCCAATATGATATTTTTTACTGAGGGGGTTTATATAGGTTAGCGGAAAAAAAGTTCGCAAACCTTTAACGGATACTTTTAACCGACAAGAAGGGATATAGAGACCAGTCCTTCAAAATTCGGTTCAAGTTGCTAAAATACGAAGATGAGCAGAGTTCTAGTTGAAATTTGTGCGAAATCACCAGTTCTTATAAATTAATATTATTTCAATGCAAAAATTTTATTAATAAATAAATATCAAAATAAATAAAATCGACTAATAAAATTGTAATTAAAAAAGAAAATAAAAAATAAATTCAATTTTTTTAAATTCTAAATTTAAATTCGGCATTATGGCATATAGCATTATAACATATAGAATTGAAGATACTTTGTTTTTGACTTTATCTAGATTTCGATTTCCGAATTTTCGATATACCAGAAATTTCACTCGAAATAAGGTGCTGTATTAGTGACGCAAGGTGACGCACGAAAAATCCATGGAGAACACCCCACGTGATCGTAAATAGCAAGTCTTTTGAATAATGAAAGATGTATGCCAATAAAATTTCTTTAACTAGATATAGCTATTAGAAAGTATTATACTAAAGCAATATAGTCTAGTACTTACTAGATCATATAAGAACCTGGAATCTATTATAAGTCACTTTTCTACTACAGGTGGATAAAAAATCATTGCTTA
Source organism: Acaulospora colombiana (assembly GCA_910592055.1). Taxonomy (NCBI): domain Eukaryota; kingdom Fungi; phylum Glomeromycota; class Glomeromycetes; order Diversisporales; family Acaulosporaceae; genus Acaulospora; species Acaulospora colombiana. The sequence continues at coordinate 12,410 of CAJVPT010004557.1, read as the reverse complement.
AAGAAGATTGAAACCAAGTGTGTTCTAGAAGTAAAGGCTTCTACAAGGTAATAAGTCTCCTTAGATAGTATACAAGAAGAAAATAAATAAATAAATTTTTTGAACAATTAGAAAAAAAAAGATATTTTAATTGAACATTTCTTATTAAGAAGAGATCTTAAGAAACAGATCTTTGAAGAAAGCTAAAAATCTTTTTTTTTTTAATTTTTATTCTTTTATTTTCTTATTATCTATTTAGATATTTTTAAATATTTCCTTTTTCCTTTTTTTCAATTTTTCAACCTATTCTTTTATAGTTTCCTGTATTCCAATGACTTGGTATAATATATGACAATAATAACCTGCTGACAATAATATAGTGGATTAGAAAAGTTTTTACCCAAAGACACTATGGAGTGAAAAATTGTCATCAAGGTCAAACTTAGGGATTTTTATACTTACAATGAGTTGGTTAGATTAGAATTATAGTTTAGCTATAGTATATATTATACTGCTCAAATGAAAATGTACTTATGTTTTCAATTGATTAATAAACTTACAATCTAGTTTGGCTATAGGTACTCAAAAAAAAAATAGAATATAATATTAAACTTTAGAGACTTATATTTAGTTATCATATATTAAGACCTGTGGATCAATAATACCATTTATGAATTACTAGTTCAATCTCACTCAAGAATAAAAAATTACAATATATAGGTTATATTGTATAGAATACATGCTTATCAGTCACATGTGTTTCTATATATACCTGACTTATCAAATATTACTATCTGATCACAGTATAATAAAACAGGGCATATAGGTCTTAGTCAATTTTAGTATTAGGACAAAAGAAGCTATAATATCTATGCTGTCTGGAATATGTAAAGCTATCAAAAAAATATCAGGAATAATAATAATTACCTTAAGATCCTACTAGTCTAATAAAGAATCTATTTCTTTTCAAATTACTATATTTCTAGGAGATATTGGAAGACTTCAGTTATCTGTATCAATCGTAAAAGTTACCAAAGGGATGGGAGTTATTTGATATAGAATTGTGAGGAAGTAAAGTACTCATAATAGAAACCGTAGGGGTAGATACATTTGAGAGAGGCCCAAGATCTTATTTGATCAAGGAAAACTCCTATAGACTATTTTTAAAGAGTGGTTAAAAATAATTACTGGAAGACACAGGTCATCACAAAACTTACCATTGGTTACCAAGGCTTAACATTAGATTGTATAGAGATTGGAACATCAAGTGATCTGATATTTGAAGAAACTAAACATGGCAAATACATAATATAAGATTTAAATATACTTTCAATGCAAAGAATTAATTATATTCTAAGGAACATACAATAAAAACAAATGCTTTCTAAAATAAAAATAGAGTTTCTAGTGACTCTTTCAAAACACTAGATCCTCAGGTATAGTAGGGTAGCTGATAAAAATAGTACTTATTAAAAATGTGTAAAATTGAGTTGTATTGAATACAAAGTGATAGTATAGATAAATAGATATAAGTCTAGTCTCTTGTACTCTAATCTATATTTCTCAAATAAACTCAAATCAATAAAGTTCAGTTAGTACAACTAAATAAATAAATATTATATTTATTATATATTATAAATTTATTTGTTTTTTATTTTGAATTTAAAATATAAAAAAATCATATTGATTATTGTATAATATTAATAGTATTATATTTCATATATAGACCTGTGGGTCAATAGCATAGTAGTAATACTTCCAGGTCACCAAGTACTATTTCCAAGTTCAATATCACTGTAAAGCAGTACTACCTAAGCCTAGATGGTACAAGAAGATCCCATCCATTTCATGATGATAATCTAATCATCTCTGGCCAAGACCCTATCCGATCACGAGTATTCAAAGATCACAAGATGCTTTAGCCAGTTTTAGTATTAAGGTCATCTCATCTTAAGATAAGTTTTTTCAATCTTCTGCAGATAGGTTGAAGATATGCATGCCATAAAATCAAGAAAACTAGTGGAGCCTAGACATATTAGTTAAAAGAAAGTCTCTACCAAAATCGATATCCATCTAAGACTCCATGTGGTCACTCCATAGGCAAGTCATATAAAAAGAGTATTCTGATAGGATGAGATGATATCTAAGATTTCATGTAAGTATTTCATAAGTATACTGTAATAAGCACTGTAAAAAGAATATTCAGTAGGACAAGATATGAAAGGGTCCTGTGCTACAGACCTCAGGTCTATAAATATGAGGATCAAGAAAGAATAACACAAATATAGGTAGTGGAGTAGTAGGGCTTCTTCTGGCAACAATCTATGGAATTCACAAGGTGTTACAATCAGATTTATAGATATAATGGTAGGATGGACATAATTTGCTATGGTTAGTATAAGATTGATTATAGAATTGTCCTATAATTATTAGCTAGATAATATGTAAGACCGTTCTATTGACTTCAATAAACTAGATTTTGTTAATCCTTTAAAAAAAAATTATATAGTATTTCATATATTTGTTATAGTAATATTATTAGTATTATTGATTAACTAATAATAAATACATGGAATTATGAAATTATTAATAATTAACTTATTAATATTATTTATTTTAATATATTTTTAAATCTTGTTATAAAAAAAAAAAAATTATCTCTCAAATAACTTTTTCAGTTGATTCTCTGATCATACACAAAAAAGATGTTTGCAAGAAGTTTTTATACTTTTTTGCTAATAAAGTCTTAACACTTTTCTTAAAACAACTTGAAGTATGACTTCAAGAGTCACTTCTACCCTTTCCCTATTGTTTACAAACCTCTTCACTCAAAAACTTGACTTCTAGTGACCAAAAAAAGTCAAGTAATACCTTTAATATCAATAACAAAAAAGTTTTCAAAGGAAGAAAAACTGACTGTGAAGTAACTGAAGATCTTTTTAATCTTTGAAGTGAGAGCTTTATAGAGATTTACTATAGTAAAAAGGCTTATTTCCTTCCTTTTTAACTGTCTTGGTTCTCTTAAAGCTCCTATTTTTACAGTTTTCTGAGGAATTTTGCCTATCTCAGTTTGACACTAAATTTTTGGCAGCACAAATTCTCACCAAAGATGATTGGCTGACATGAAACTCATCATTTTTTGAAATGTAAAAAGCTCCTATTGATCATATTCATGTGCTTCGATATATCATTAATGATGTAAAAAAGAAAGTTTTAGAAAAAATGTCCCCTTCAATCATATATACTCAACCTTCAAAAAACAATTATGATACTGAAAGGTGAGTGATGAATAGAAAAGAAAATTCAACTTTCATCTCTTATTAAGTTTCTTAGGTAATGAAAAGGCTTTCTTGGACAAAAGCTGAGGTCTTTAAGCTTCTATTCCAGTCAGGCAAAGTTTTTAAAAAGATTTCTTTATCCTAATTAGGCAAACTCTTCTGTAATATGGTGCTGACTTCAGTAGCAATAAGCAAATCTGTATATTAATAGAAGGATAAATTCTTTGAACATTCTTCTTGAAGTCCCATTCAGAAATAATTAAGTTCCTCAAATATTATGAAGCTTAGAGAATATCTCAATCAGGAAAACCCCTTTCAAGAAGAAACTGTGAAAGAAAACAAGAATCTTTTAGAAGACTTTGAATTGTATTTCTCTTTTCCTTTTTTCTCAATATCAATTTTAACAATTCATCATTTTTCAAGATAATTGACAGTAATAAACTATTAATAATAACTCTGATTAACTTAGAGATAATATGTCAAGCTACTAAGAAAGCATAATATTGTTTCTTAAATCTAACTTAGAATACCTATTTTAGATTTAGTTTTGTTTAGTCTGAACTAGCTTAGTGTACTTTTTATATTTTTTAAGTGGTGTAGTCCAAGTTAAAAAAAAAAAATCTTGTTATAAAAAATAATATATAATAATATATAATATTATATTATTAAAGTATTGTTATTATAATATAAAACCACCTAATTGAAATACTTCAATGGAATCAACAGCCCAAAGAAACATTGGTTTTTTACTCTAATGGGTCTTTTATCGACCATGGATATGAAAAAATGAATATGGAAGTAGCATGAATACAAGTAGAAAGAGAGGGTAAAGAAATTAAGTTTCAAATAGAAGTAGGTGGCTAATCATTATTCACTAAAGTCAAGCTAGTAGTAATAGTCACAATATTACTAGTTGTTCCAATAAACAATAAGGTCAAGATTTTTATAGACAGCCAAGCCTGTATTGGCAAGTAAAAAATAATAGAGAAAGAGGATCACAAAAAAACTCACAAAAGATGATTAAAGAAAAAAAACTGGTCCCTGTGAACAAGAATGTTGAATATTGTTAAAAAAAAAAGAATTGAATTTAGAACTGGTCAAGGTCAAAGTATACTTTAATGACTCTTATAATAAAGAAATAGATACTCTAGTAAAAGAAACCTTAATACTCCCTATGATGAATGGAAGAATCTTACTTTATTTAAAATTATTATTAAAATCAAATAGCATAAAATAACTTTAGATAATCCCATAAGACAGTTTATTAAAAATATAAATAACAACTCATTAATGGATTAAACAAAACAGGATTTTGAACAAATAAATCAATAGATTCAAGATCAATATGACTATATATGGAATTTAATATGGGAAAAAATGAAGAATGAACACACTTGGAACACCCCTTTAAAGATTCTCAAAAAAGAAGCTTCTTTATCAAATTTATCAATGAAGAGTTACCAATGCTTTCCAAATTGGCCATAAGAAGACCAGATCTATATAAACAAGTAGAGTATATAGCATGCAAACAACAAGCAGAAACAATAGAACACTTACTAAAATGTCCAATATATAAAACCCAATGACAGAAAATTTGAAACAAAGGAACTGAAAGCATTCTAAAAGACTTTTGAAAACTTCTCATGAGAGAAGAAAAGAGATAGAAGAGAAAAAAATAAGACTTCTAGTTAAAGATAGAGTAGAATTAGGAGAATTGGACAAATACATAGCCAGACTTATAAAAAAGACTGCAGAAACAGACCAGAACACTTTAAACTTCTATATAGGATTAATACAAAGTGATCAGATATTGAAAATGTCAAATCTAAGATGTTTCCAGAAAAGAATAGGTAAAGAAGCACAAAAGTAAATAGTGAAGATGCAGAAGAAGATTTGAAATTAATTCCAAAAAAAGATTTGGAATAAAAGATACTTAAGAATGATCAAGTGGGAATAAGTACAAGGGATTCATAAAGAAGACAAAATAAGAAGATCTACCAATCCATTAAACCAGAACAATAAGATTACAACTATGAAAAGGTCTGTATTGGAAGAAAAAAAACTTGAAGATGAAGATCTGAAATAAACCTTTCTAGAAGGAGTAAAGTATAGAATAAGATAGTTAGGGTTTTAACTTCTGTCAGAACTTATAAGGAGAATTTGTAGTGGTGATTTGTAAGCAATGAAATTGATAGTTGGAAGGGTTTTTATCTGAGCTACTAATGGAGTGATAAATCACTTCCAAAGTTGCACTTAGAGTAGTAATAACCAAGATGAGTGAGCTAATTAGAAATTTAGCTTTAGTGATTCATTTTACATATATAATATACTAATATTTAATAAAGCATATATAATTAGCCTGACAAGATAAAAAAAAAAGTATTGTTATTATAATATACAATATATATAATTACTTTCAAAAATTTAAATACACTTATTATTAATTTCAACTTTAATAATTTTTAAATCTTTAATTATATAATCAAAAAAATTTTTTTTTTTTTTTTTTTTTTTTAACCTGCAATCATATCATGATGGCTTGTCTTTATTGAAAAATTAAAGTAAATCTATAATAATTTATGATTTTCACAAAGTAACTAACTCATTTTCATATAGTATATAAGTACTCTAAGTCGGATTTTGAAAACAATATTATATTTCCCTAATAAATTATATTAATCTCTATCTACCAGGATCATTGCCAACAGTTTGTCACTATTGATTGCCTGAAAACTAATAAATTGCTAAATTAAAAAGGGAAAAATAATTGGAAAAAAGAGATAATTCAAAGCCTATCAAAAAAATCTAAAAATAAAAACAATCTTTTTTCAAAAAAAATCTGTCTAATTGAAATAGTTTTCTTGTTTTACTTGAATTTCAGAAGAAATCTTCTTTTTCACTACCTGCAGCATCAGACAAGTCAATCCACTGGTCTTTTATTTAAGTGAGCATCAGATTGGAATATCTCAAGAAAAGCATTTAGATCTTAGTTTTTTTTCATTAAAGTTTTGTTACTTGTTAGTCAATTATCTTTAATAAGAACTTGTATTACTCAAAATTTAAGATTAAACTGAAGAAGACAAAATTCCTCAGAATATTGTGAATATAAAAGTTCTAAGAGGATCAAGACAGTCAAAAAGAGAAAAAATAAATCTTTTTATTGCAAAAAACCTTTGTAAACCTCTTGCTTCAAAGGTCAGATAAGTCTTCAGATACTTTACAGTTAGTTCTTCTTTCTTTGTAAACTTTTTTACCATTGGTATCAAAGGTATTACTTGACTTTTTTTGATTACTAGAAATCAAGTTTTTGAATGAAAAGGTTTATAAACAAAAGAAAAAAGGTAGAAATAATTCTTTAAGTTATATTTTATATTGTTTTAAGTGAAATATTACAACTTTATTAGTAAAGAAGTATAAAAACTTCTTGCGAACATCTTTTTGTGTGTAATTAGAGAATCAATAGAAAAAGTTTTGATATATATTATACTTATAATTTATATCTAATTTTTTTTTTTTTTTTTTTTTTTTTTTTAGAAATAACAAAGTTCAGTCGTACAAGAAATACATACCTGTACAGGGAGTTTCAGCTATATATAACTCACCCCTGATTATATATATCTTGGAGAATATATACAAGAACTTGATATCTATTACTAGTGCCTTGATGTGAACTCACTTTCAGATTATTAGCCTATCAATGTGACTTGTTGCCAGAAGAAGCCCAACTACCTAACTTCCTATGTCTATATTACATTTCTTAGCTTAGGATTATAATATAGGACCCTTTTTATATCTCATCTTGTCGGATGTTCTTTTTATAGTACTTATTACAGTATGCCTACAGAATACTTACATAAAGTCTTAGATGTCATCTCGTCATGCCAATGATCCTTTTTACATAATTTATTATAGCCTGCTTATGGGGTGACCACATGGAGTCTTGAACAGATGTCGATTTCTTAGTAGAAACACTCTTCTAATTAATGTACTTAAGCTCCACTAGTTTTCAATTTTTGCAATGTACAGATCTTCAGCCTATCTGCAGAAGCTTATTAGAACCTATCTTATGATGAGATGACTTTAGTACTAAAACTGACTGGAGTATCTTGTAATCTTTTTGGTTATTCTGTAATCGGATGAGATTTTGACCAGAAGTGGCAGTGATTATCATCATAGAACAGATGCGATCTTCCTATATCACCTAGACTTAGTTAGTACTGCCTCGCAGTAGTATTGAACTCGGAGGCAATGTATGGTAACCTGAAAGCACTACTACTATGCTATTAACTCACAGGTCTATTTATATATATTATATATTTATACTTATTTTATTTTAAATATTTTTTTAAAAAATTTTTAAAGATTTATTGTTATTAAATATATTTATTTTTTATTAATTATTATAATTTATAATAATAATCAATCAAAATCATTCAAAAATAAAAATTTTATAAAAAAAGAAATTTTTTAACAATAATAAAACTTTAAAAAATTACATATAAAAATTTTTTAAAAAAATATAATAAATAAAATTGATATCAAGATATACTATATATAAATATTATTATTTTTGATTTTATAATTAAGGATTTAAAAATTGATAAAGTTAAAATTTATAATAAAAACATAGTAAGTAAACTTAAACTTTTGAAAGTAATTGTATTTCTTTACTATATAATCAATAAAGCTTGAATGTTTCTTTGAATTTTATAAATATTTGAATTTAAATTGATTTATTGACTTAAGTTATTAACTGTAAAGCTTTTTATAATATCTAAAAAGGTGTTAACCTGAACTGGCCTAATTAAAAGCTTTGCAAAATTGATATTGAGTTTTTAAAAACTTTATTTTTTAAAAAAAAATTTTATATAATAGAAGTTAATAAATTTTTATAAATCTTACCTTTTTATATATCTTGTTTAAGTATTATTGTATTTGTTTTTGTGAATTGATGATTGTGAAAATAGATTTCTTCTTGTTTTTCTGGTTAGCTTCTCTTTTTTTCAAAAAAATGTTGAAAAAGAAAATAATATAAATCAATAAGAAGAGTTTGTTTAACTTAGTAAATCTCTTATTGAAAGAAATTATAATGATAAAAAATTAATTATCGATATATTTATTATAATATATTTTAACAGATAATCAAATAATGACAAAATATTAATAATTCTTTAAATCTGAAATCAAGATGAAAACTAAAGAAAAGTACAATGAGTTAATAATCATATGAATTGTCAATATAATATTTTTTGCATTATTACTTCAATAAAGACCACCATGACATGATTGTAGATTAAAAAATAATTTTTTTATACATACTGCATATTCTCAATAATAATTAATAAACATATCATTAATCTAACGTAAATATAAATATTACTAAAAAAAATTTTTTTTTATTAGATAAACACGGAGAATTTACAAAATAATCTTGTATTTTTCTTCACTTGGTACTCTGTTAATAACAGCTCTTCCGTCATAGGATAAAGAGCAGAAAACCCAAGGGTCAGAAGCGCTCCAGGCGACAGAATAAACGCTATCTTCGTGTTGATCATAAGTTCTCACCAAACCGTCTGTTGGCTTCCTATTGGCAAATCTGAATGTGTCAACAAATTGAAATACTAGATATAACAAAAGAGAAAAAAAAAAGGGAAAATAGGGTAGAAAGCACACCCTGTTATATCTTGATATTCATCTTCGGATTCGTCATCCTCATATTGAAATGCAGCCGAAGAAATAGAAACAATGCTTTGAAGGTTCACTTGACAATCAGAACCAGAGCTTAAAAAAAGCTGATCATGAAATCGATTGTAAGCAATAGCCCAAACCCTAAAGAGACGTCATTTAATATGTAAATGACTGAACAAAATTAAAAACCAGGAGAATCAGGGAACGAAAGAATGGAATTCAAAAGCATACCAGTGTGTATGATCAGATATCTCTTTAAGACTCTCGGCTGTATTCCTAAGGTCCCAGAATCTTACTTTGCAATCATCACCTGCTGACGCGATTTGGTATGGTTTGTTCGGATTGTAATCCAAAGCGCGAACAAGAATAGAATGTGCTCCCTCAATACTGAAACTCATGCTATGTAATTTCGAAAGATTTTCATTTATTGGCAATGTCGCATGACCAATCACATAAAGATATGACACATTTTCTCACCATTGTGATCTAAGATCCCAACCTTGAATTGAGCATTCCTTGCAAATTGCAATTTCTGGGCGATTTGGATTCCAGACTCCAGTCGTCAGTGGAGACAAATTTTCACTTGAAGATGGAAAGTCAATTGTATTGGATACCTAAATATAATATTCATGCACAATTTAATATTCGAGCCATTTGTGGAAGTTCTCTGTTAACATACCTTTGCAGATATCAATTGATCCTCGAAAGCCCAGACGCGAAAGGAAGAATCATGAATCGATACAAACTTGGTCAGTTCCTTTGAGGGATCCCACAAGACCCTGAAAAAAAAAAGAATATACACCTTTAATACTATTGCTTTGAAACTTAATAGATAAACTTATTACAAACTTTTTTATATTTGAATCCGTTTCAATCTTAAAAACATTTTCCAGGGGTAAGTGAGGCGCGACTGATGTTCTTGGAAGCTGACCAAGGTCTGTCACATTTGACTCTGGGTTACCCATTCGCCATAATTTGGCTTTGGTTTGTAATGAATTAGACTCAACTATAACCAAAAAATACAAACACGACTTTGAGTTTGATATTATAGTACAAAATGCATGGAATTTATATAGAAATATGATATTAACATGTTTTATAACATGTAAAAAAAAGTTCACTTTTTGCGGGACAAGCAGCAATGTCCCATACCTCTTCCACGTGCTGATATACTGTACAAGTAATTTCAAACTCATCTTCGTGGAAGTTAATCAAATGGATCTAACTATTTCCGTAAAACTCTAGTATTATATCAATTATGTTAACGTAAAGAAAATTCAGAGAACGATAAGAACCTCATTGTTCCGTTTGAGCGCTTGAGTGCCTACAAGAAACTTATTTTGCTCTGTATCAGCGACAACCGCTGTAAGACACCTTGCCTGTAATTTCCCGACGTCACTTAAAAAAGGAATATGGAAAAAAAGTCTAGCGCATAGCAAGGAGCTAAATTACTTGGTGTCGTAAGCCATAAACACATGATCTTCCTTCGTTGTCCATGAAAAGATAAGTAAGGAAAAGCACGATCCATGAATTAAAAGTGGTCGCATATATGCGCTGGCCAATCAAAATATACGAAAAGAAATTGAAAGTCAAATATTACTATATTTTAAACAAATTTGGAAGATTTTTTTTTATAAAGTACATAAAGAGAAATACTCAGGAATAATAAAACTAACAATATGACCATTGGAACCAACCTTGGGTATATTGCTGTCTTTCTGAAAAGAAAAAACTAGTAAAGGACCATTAGTACTAATAAAAATTTTTTAAAAAGAAAAACTATAAAATTGAAAGTAATGGTTAATTTATATTATTTCTTACTATTCAGCTTATATAAGGGAAAGAAAATTTATTCAGAGTATTTACTAAATCCACTTATTCATATATAACAGTGAAAACATTAGTGCATAATTTGATTATGTTTCAAATCTCTCAATTATATTTATACAATATAAATTATATTTTAGATATCTCGAATCTCTTGAAAAATATATAAATCTTAGTCATTGCTTTTGTAACCAACTTGTGCTTCCTTGTAGAAATTCTCAAAATATCAATATAGATCATATATACTAATCTTTAATAAGAAAATGAAAATCTTTAAGATAGATTATTAAGTCACTTTCTCAAGAAATTTGTAAAAAAAAAAAGAGATTTAATCTTATTAATATAAAAAAGATTTTTTTTTTTTTTTAAACATGCTAGCTCATTCCTGTACCAGCTTTGAAACCTTTATTAATTATTAAGATAGATCCTAGAAACAATCAGAATGAGTAATTACCTATACTGTCTAAGGATTTATAAATCAACAAATAGTATAAGGGGCATCTATTTATGTCTTACCCAATAAGGATAAGGAACTATGTGTCTGTCTAGTGTAGAATTTTTTCTTAATTCTTAACAAAGTCAGAGATACCAGAGATGTTTTAATTTATCAATTTAATGGAAAACTATTTAATTTTAAACTATGTTTGTATAACCTTATCCAACCGAAATAACACTTTTTAAAACCATAGTTCACAGGATAACTTATTGCTATCCCTGTGAAGGAAGGCTAATATGTCAAGAACTTGTCTAAGATGCCTAGCACCACCAGTATCAGGGTCTCATATATAGGATCTTTATGACTTCTATTAGTATGTACATTTTTTTGTAAGACTTGTCTTGTTTTTGTTATTATCTGTTCTTTGTAGCAACACATATTTGCCTCTTTTGGAGAACCTGTCTTGTGTTTTCTTAAACACTGAAACACCTTGCTGCCCAAATTTGCCACTCAAATAGGGAATTAGTCTTGGTTAAGGATGTCATATCACTTAGTCTTGCCTTGTTGAAATCTGTTTTGGTAGTCAGCTTGTATATCAGACTGATTTTCTATCTTGTTATGGACATGATAAGTGATCGATTCCTTGTTATAACCATGTTGGGGTATCAGATTATCACTATGAGGTAGATGAGATCTTTGTATTACCGATGGCTAAATTTCACTTGACCCTTGTGTAGTATTGAACTTTGGATCTTATGATTATGATTTAGGAACATTACCACTGTGCTATAGATCTACAGGTCTTAAAATAAGAAAGAATTAAGAATAGTATCATATACTGTATATTAATACTAGTTGATCAATTCACAAATCATTTTCTTTTAATTCACGTTACTAATAAATAATACAATAAAGTCTTAATTATATTAACAGATATAAATTTTATTAAATTTCAAATACTATTTCTTGAAAAATCTAAACTTATATCTTATAATTTAATTTATAAATTATTAATTATTATACTATTAACCTATAGATAATAATGGGTTCCTAAAGTATTTAGCATATAAAATTTTGCAAATAACTTATGTTCCTTTTTGAAAAACAAAATTTATAGCTCTTTAATTTTTTTTTTTTTTTTAATCCGCAATTATATCACAATGGCATATCTTTATTGAAAAATTGAAAATAAATTTACAATA
>CAJVPT010004556.1:0-13291 GCA_910592055.1 Acaulospora colombiana | reverse complement strand
ATTCAGGGTCAAATTGAAGTAGGCAAAATTCCTTAGAAAACCATGAAAAGGATAGCTCTAAGAGACCTATAAGTGACTGGAAGGGAAAAAATAAGCCATTTTGTCATCAAAAACCTCTATATACCTCTTACTTTAAAGGTTAGATAGGTCTTCAAATACTTCATAGTCAGTTCTTCTACCTTTATGAACTTTTTTACCATTGTTATCAAAGGTGTTACTTGACTTTTTTTGATCACTAGAAGTCAAGTTTTTGAATGAAAAGGTTTGTAAATAAAAGGGAAAAGGTAAAAGCAATTCTTGAAATCATATTTCAAGTTGTTTTAAAGAAAGTATTAAGACTTTATTAGCAAATGAGTATAGAAACTTCTTATGAATATCTTTTTTGTGTGTGATCAGAAAATCAGTGAAAAGAGTTATCTAATCTAAAATATTATAGATTTATGTAAGTGATCTATCTGTGTATACTGTATATCAAATATTGAATGATTCGCAAGTACTGTAACTATATTTGCTAATTACTTCAAGATCTGTACTATTGTCTTAATTAAGTGTTGCAAACTCCTTGTCTTTTCAGGTATGGATATCTAGATTTCTTGTTCTTGTATCATATTTCCTTTGGTGGTAAGCTTCTCCAGAATCATGTTTATGGAGTTTGGGAATATGCAGTTTCATCACATTACTAATTGCTAGATTGCTAAGGTTATGTTATTCATATAAGTATTTATTGCCATATTTGTACAGATTCTTTTCTATTCTGTTTTAGATTGGTGTAACTTTTAGACATGATTGAATATTCTTTGAATTCTTTTTTGATCCTTAAATAAGGAGATCATAAAAGATTCTCCATAAGAGAAGAGGGGTGATGTATTTTTGATTAATGCCATCATTCACACTGTATACCTCCATGGGTCCATAGAAAGTAAGTACGATTTTTTATCTATTCTCTAGCATATTTGTTAGGATATTAATTATTTGTTATGGAATCTTTATTCAGTATATTGCTTTAGTTAGCATCCTTATGTTTACTGAGTTGTATACTTTTAATATGTCCTGACTTAAGATTCAAGCTTGTTTCTTGTGTTCTTTGGTATATTCAATAATATTACTTAAGGTGTATATTGATTCTTGAGTGCCATTTCCTGGAAGTGCTGTCCAGTTCAGTTCAGATACTATATTGGCTCTTTGAGGCATTTGGCTAATCTATCTGTTATAATTTTTGTGAAAATTTTTTATTAGCATTGAGCAAGATGATAGAATATGTAATGTCTAAGTTGTTTTTTCAATCTTTGGGCTTGGAGATTGGGTAAATCATTTCTTTACTCCATTCTCTTGAGATTTTTCCATACTTAAGTATTTGATTAAAAATTGTTCAGATTGTTTCCAGGGTCTTGTTACTGAGTTTTTTGTATACTTTATATATAAATTGATTTATGCTTATGACTAATTTGGCACTAGGGCTTCTGATGATTTTCTTTATTTCTTTCAAAGATATGTCTTGTAATATTGATACATATATTTTGTCCTTGATTTCACTCTTTGATCTGTACTCTCATTTCCAAAGTGAGTGGTTACATAGTGGTTGGATTTTTCTTACTGGAATCCAAGTGTGGTAGTGTTATTTGACTTTGTTTTTTATTGCTTTAGAATTAGTGATAATATTTATTTTCTCATTCTTTTCTATTAGCTTGTTCAGGATTATCTTTCTATGTGGTTATTCTAGAATAATATCGATTATTATCCTTTTTTGCTTGTCAGGAAAGTCTGTCTAATTGAAATTCTTCGTTATATAATTTGCAGGTATTTTTTGTTTATGATAACTTTGCTTACAATTTTGTATATCTTGATATTTTAATGGATTATATTTGTTTATTCTTGAAGATACTCATTTGTATGTTCTTTTTGAAGTTTTTATAGTTGTGCTACCAGATCTGGGAAATAGTTCTCTATTGGTACTGATATTTTAATCATCACTAGTATAGTTTCTCTATAGATTTGTTGGATTTGATTTTTCCACTTTTATAGTTTTATCAGAGAGTTCTCTTGTTTGTGTGTATCAAGATGTATTCTCTTCTTGCAATGGTGTTTCTTCCTAGGATTATAGTTTTTTGTTACTTTGAGAATATAATTATATAGGAAGTTCTATTTTTTATCAGTTGATCCTTATATTATTGAGTGTTTGGTCAAAACTCTTCGATTTCCTTGAAAAACTTTATCTATTGTTCTATATTACTGAGATGCTAATTATATTTATGATTTGGTTTATAATATGTTGCTTTTTTTTTTTGTATAGTATGATTCTTTAAGTAATAATGTACAAAGATGAGTTAGTCAATACGTAAAAAGGTCTGTAAGATTGTGGGTTAAAAATATATATATATAACTAAAAAAAATCTTTTTTATTAATTTTTAATTATATACAAAAAAAATATTTATATAAAGTTTTATATTTTTTGTCAATAAATTTATATTATTGTATATAAAAATATTTGAAAAATAATTACAAAAATATTTTTATTTATTCTTTTTATTTATATTCTTTTTTAATCAAAAATTTGATTTTTAATAATCAAAAAAGTCAATAAATACTTTTTTATAGCAAAAAAGTTTAAAAGAAAGAAGAACCAATAATAAAATATTAAAAATCTATTTTATAAACTAAAAATACAAATATAATTTTTTTGCAATAGAAAAAATAAATAAATAAACCTAAATATTGAAATCATTTCTATTTATTATTTTTATTTTTTATAGTTTTTCATATTTTAAATTTTCTAAAGAATTTTAAATATTTTAATTTGATTCTAAATTTTAGAGTAATATAAATATATTACATATAATTTTTACTAAAAGTAATTGATATACAATATATTAATAATATAATATAAATAAGTTTCTATTTATTATCATATATATTTTCATAATATTATTGATAATAGAAAGAATTAATTGATATTTTATTTCTCTCTACTCATTTAATTGAGTTAAATTATATATCAAGTTTTATGAGATCAATAAAATATAAGTAACAAGTTTCTAGATAATAAAAAAGTTATTATTTATTTAAACTGAAATGTTTTTTTTCATTCTAGTTAAGTAATATTTAAGATTAAGATAAATGTATTTTTTATTTTAGTTAAGTAATAAAATTAAGTAGTTTCTAGTCTATAATAAGTTTTATTTCTTTATTTAAAAGCTATTACAAATTATAATTAATAAATTGCTTTTATATTATTATAAGAGTAATAGAAAACAAGATAAATCATTTCAATATAATTGTAAATTAAAAAAAAAAAATAATAGAAGATATTTATTTATAAAATTTCTTTAACTAAATATAACTATTAGAAGATATTATATAAAAATAATATAACTTATTATAAATTGTCAGTCTATTAAAAATATATACAAAATCATTTCTGCAGTAATGATTTGCGGGTAATGATGTTAGAAGTTAGAAAGATTCTTATCTGAACCTTTAATGAAGTGATAAATCACTTCCAAAATTGCACTTAAAGAGGTAATACAATTAAAATGAGTGAGTTGATTAGAGATTTAGCTTTAACATTTTATTTAATATGTATAGCTTACAAATGTTTAATAAAGCATACATAATTAATCTAACAGAGAGTTTAAATATATATATATATATATATATATATATACAAAATTATTGTTTAAAAAAAATTAAAATTATATATATTTTTGAAATAAAAGCATATATTAAATAATTAATTTTTTTAGATAATTTACAAAAAGAAAATTAAGATTAAAAATAAAATTTTCTTAAATAATTAAAAAAATATATATTTTAATAAAGCATTTTTTATTGAGAAAAAGTTTTGAAAAGTGAATTTCTAAAAAAAAACTAAAAAATTTTATTAATTTTTTTTTTAATTTTTTTATAACACAATTATATATTTTTTATATTTATATAATTTTTTTCAATCTATTTTTCTTATATTATTTGTATTTTAGTGGTTTAATAAGATAAGATATACAACAATAATAATTTTTAAATAGTAGAATAAAAATTAAAAAAAAAATTTATTTAAAGTTTATTATAAAGTAAAATATTATTCTTAAATTCAAACTTGAAAACTATTTATATTTACAATAATTTGTTAGATTTAAAAATGTTTATTTAAAGCATATATCATATTGCTTAAGTGAAAAAGTACTTATATTTTCAATTTATTAATAAACTATAATTTAAACTGACTACAGATATTATAAAAAAATATTTACTATTATTACAAAATTAAAAATGGATTTTATAACTTATTTAAATTCTAAAAAAAATATAATTTTTTAAATAATATTTATACTTTTCGAATAATTTTATTATAAAACATAAAAATAGTTATTTTGAAAAAAAATTTTTTGGTAATTTTTTTAATTAAATATTAAAAATTATTTATAAGAGACTTTTAATTTTAATATTATTTTTTAAATAAAATTTAAGCTTTTAAAGATTTCAATAAACTTATTTTCAATTAAATATTTTTTATACTAAAACAATATATTTTAAAAAAAGTCAATTATTTAATACTATTGAATTATTTTTATTGATTTACATCAATTTGTGCTTTATATTAAATTTATAGTTTTAATAATTTTTTCTATTTATATTAATTCATTCTTTATTTATAAATCTATAAAGTTTGAATTCATATTTTTTATTACATATTTTTAAACCAACAATTTATATAATATAAAGTATAAGTGTATAAGTTTTTTAAATTTTTAAAAATGCTATTTTTAAAATAATCTTTTTAAATTTTCATAATAACTATAATATAATTCTCTTGCATTTTTGTTAGTTATGAAATGAATTTAACATACTGTATACCATATTTCAAAATCATAATTTAAATAATCTTTTTGCGTGCGTAAACGCGAACTATGTCATTGTAGCTGTTGTAATCTTTTAACTCTTTAGGTAGTTCATTGATCATTTCGTCATACTCTTCGGGAGTTGTTTCCAAGATTGACAAAAGAACGGGCTTCATACTGTGAAACACGGCGCAGATATTGTCGATGGCCTATAAATTGCGAGTTGATAAAGTTAGAACGCGCGATTTATTTAATTCCACCAAATTGCAATAAATAAATTACCGCTTGTGCCAGTTTTCCATATTTTGCATCATAAGGCCAAAGATTTTTTTCTTCTTTGATATCTTCTAATTGGCCATTTTTCTCTACCAACGACCGTAATTTGTAAACTACATTTATGTCAAGTGTTTGCTTTGCAAATAGTTCACGAACTATTCGTATGCAATAGTGGATTTTTAATACGTATCATGCATTGCATGTAATCTCCAATATTTAAAGGTTGCGCATCATACATACCAGCATAATAAAGTTTAGTCGAGATCGGACCTGTCTTGTGAAGCTCACTAATTTCCGATAACTTAAAAAGTAACATCACGAATGAGCAAACCAATCACGTCAACAATAATCACGAATGTTTATACCGTGATAGGTACCTCCAGGTAACCGCCTGGCTTAAGAACTCTGGTCAATTCTCTAATAACATTTGGCCAACTATCAGTGGGAATTGCACCAAACAATAAACGTTGAAATACGTAATCAAAAGTATTGTCTTGAAATGGCAACCCATTTAAAAGATTTGCGTGAACAAAGGTGACATTTGTAGGTTTAATACTATCGGGTTGAATAGGAGAGATATCAATTCCTGTGATTTTTAACCTTGGATAATCTGTTGCCATCTCAAACATCCAGGAACCTACACCACAACTTTCGTTAAAACAAGAGTTAAATTGTGCATTTGCGAAAAATTTTAGTAAACTAGCATCGTAATCATAATGTTATGGTATTACCCAACGTCAAGAATAATCGAATTATCTCTTTTTAAAACGTCTTCAACGGGTGCAGAAAAGTTACTTTGAAAAATATGTCTTATCACAAAGTGTTGTAGATGTAATCTATCCAGTTCCTCGTCATCGTTTGGAAGATTATATTTTGCGCCTTCAACATCATGATACCTTCTCCCATCAATATATCGGAACCTTGGTGTCAAGGTCGTAGGTTTGGCATCAAATCTTCCTTGCTTTCCGCATATTACATTTCCCATGTTAACGATTTTCGACGAGCTGATTTAAATTATCAAAATCCAATAGATAGTATTTTATTTACTACTATACGACACGTTTCAACTTCCAGTTCTAGACTAGCATCGGATTTAATTTAAACATAAAGATCTAATTTGCATTCGGTATCACATAGATAAGAAATACGGTTCAATGTACAAACAAACAATCTGCCCCTAAATAATCATATTATTGATGATGCCGTATACGTACTAATATTTTCAACACAATCGCCCGGTAATAAGATAAAGTCTCAAGGGTCCACCACCGCGAGGATCGTAACTTGATTTTGGATGAGAACCAAAACAATGCCATAAAAAATGTGTTAGATGCGCAAATATGCCATCCAAAATTGCACTCCATCCGAGATTTGAGATATTATTCCAACGCAACTGTACACCATCGAAACATGCGAGCTGAAGTTATGCTGTATCACCGCAACCACAAGGCATTCGTTATTGGTTAAACACAGTTGTGTACGTACTCCCCACGTAGTGTGTTGGCAACAGGACACACAACCCTGTCGTGTCGAACGATCGTTTATTAGTGGGCAATAACATGTGGAAGCGTTTCATAAGCAAGATTCCTTTGAACTTGGATGGAATCCGGGATTTTTCAACCCGATATTGGCATTGCACAGTATATTAGCATATCAGAGTAAATCTCATTACTGTAGAAAGATATGCCAATAATAAGAATAATTGCTAAAATGACATTTCCTGATTTAATCAAAATACGTATCAAATATTGAAACCAAAATCAGAAGGAAGTTACTTGTTGCACAAAATGATGTTGCATTGAAATACCACGAAGCACTAGAGAATTTATGGATACGAAGATTACCAAAATTTCATAAAGATCAAGGGTCATTCCATTGGCGTTGTTCTCATGTCTTTCTGTGCTTGCACGAAACACCGAAATAATGCAACACAGAAATTGTGCGCACAATTGATGGCAATTTTTTATGGTAGCTTGATAAATTTGTTGATACGTATTGTACAGGCAACCAAGTCAAAGTCAGATCACGTACAACTCTTGGTTTGAATTTTTTTTTCTTTTTTTTTTTCGTTTTTTTTAAGAAAAATTAAAAATTTCAGAAATCGTCAATTTAAAATGATAAAGGATCACAATCCAATTTTCTATATGGTTGTTCCGACGGATTCTCAATTGTGTACTATGCACGCGCTTACGTACAATATTTATTCATGCTATCGCATCATCGTGTATAAAAAAAATTCATAAATTCTTTAATAAAAAATTTTTTTTCGGTAAAAAGTTTCTAATTTTCGACAGAGAATGAAATAAACCTTTTACAACTTTTTACTTCCTCTAAGAGAAATTATTGTAATAAATTTCGATTAAATGCAATATGATAATATAAATATAATTAATAAACAAATATGCAAACAAACAATTATTTAAATGTATTGATAAAATAAATGGATAAATTACATATACTGTATTAAATATTTTTTAACTGAATTTTAAAATAATGTATTGCGTTTTCGAGTAAATAGTTTTTATTTAATCAGAGCAAAATATTAAATATACAAAATAGATTAAAATATTTCAACATAAGTTTTATTTTTTTTATCAAAAATAATAATTTCAAATAATAGTATAAATATTAAAAATAAATTTTATAATTTCATTAAAGAAGATTATTCATTAATAATTTCAATTTCTTTAAAAGTATATTTATAATTAATTATGTAATATATTGTAGACAAGAAATTCGATGATTAAAGAATAATCCAAATTATTAAAAAAGCAAAATATCATCTCCTAAGTTGTATCTAGAGAAGGTTTAACTTCAATAATAGATAAGTTAATATGTGAAAGTTTACAAAATGTAAACATTTTAAATAATATGTCAGTGACAACATGCTAACAATAAAGTATTAAACTAAGAAAGTATTTATTCAAAGACCACTATAAAGTAAAATATTGTTTTCAAGGTCAAACTTGGAGACTATTATTGTTACTTAAATAAAAATGTACTATTAATATTAATTAATAGCTATATTCTCTTTAGTTATTATCTATAGTTCTTATCTATCATATTATCTTAGTTTTATTTTTAGATTCTTTGAACATATGATGCAAGGTATGTCTCATTGATTCATAAGATAAACCCAATTATTAGGACAAAATAATAATTTAATTTTTTTTTTTAGCTCATAGTCAGGTCAATATGACATGTCTATATTTTATATATATAAATATTTATAAGATATTTTAATTTTCACATACTAACTCACCCATTATTAAAAAAACTGTTTCTTTAGATATAACATAGAAAATAATATTTTTCCCCTTTACTGACTTAGATAAAACAAAATAGTAATTTACATAGTAAATATTATTTAATTTCTTTATTATATTATTATATTTTGACTATATTTAGCTAGCAGATTATTCAAATAAGCAGATTTGATTTATAGTATTAATTTAAATTGCCAAATCTGATAAATTTAATCGCGTTTATCACTTTTGTCATCAAATAATAAATATTCAATTATATATAAAAAGGTTAACTATTCAAAGTAATTAATTTAAAAATTTAATTTACTAAGTTCTCTTTTTCTAAATATTAAATAACCTTTTATTTAAACCAAATTATCCAATGTTTCTTTAAATATATTTTATAATTTCTACTATTCTTGAATTATCAATTTTAGTATATTATAATCAAAATATTTTCTTTTTAACTTAAAGTGAATTACTATTATAGTTGTTCTATTTATCTATTTAATTTAAAGATTATTAAATAGACCAACAATAGAAATTGTAGTATCTTTATCTAAAGTTCCTATCAAAATAAATATTATATTCAAGATTTGACTTCAAAACTTTTTATATTTTTAATAAGTTTAAATTAATATAAATATTTAATTATAGTTTTTTTTTTTTTATCCTCTGTCAGGTTAGTTAAGTATGCTTTATTAAATATTTGTAGGTATTATATTAAATAAAATGCTAAAGCTAATTCTCTAATTAACTCACTCATTTTGATTATATTATCTTTTTAAATACAATTTAAAGAGTAATTTATCACTCTGTTAGAGGTTTAGATGAAAATCCTTTCAACTTCTAATATCCTTACTTCCAGATCACTACTGCAGATCATTCTTTTGAGCTCTGATATAGATTAAAATCCAAGCACTTCATATTATACTTTACATAATTTAATAGAATTTCTTCCAATTTTTTGTTTTTTATTCTCTTTTTCTTATATATCAGTTCTTATTGAATTAACTTTCTATACTTTTGCTCTTTCTTTTCTTGCTTTGTAAATATGATAGTCTTTTTATCTTGATATATTTGCAGATTCCTAATTTCTGTTTCTATTCAATCACTTTTTTACATCTTGCATTTTATATTTTCTTTTGGAAGTGATTATATACTTTTTCTTGCATCTTTATTATCTATTTTTTAGTTTTTTTTTCAATTATCTTGCTATAATATATCAAATCTACTATTTTGATAACTAATTCTTTCTCAATTGGTCCCATATAAAGCTATGTTTATCCTGACTAGTTTCTGAGATCCTTTTTATCAGTTTAGCTATCTATTTATTAATTTTTCTTATTTCTATCTTATCATTTATCATTAAGTTTAACTCTTTCACTTCCAATTCAATTTTTCTTTCTTTTTATAGTTTTTTGAATTCTTTCAAGACTTCTTTTATTTCTTTTTGCCATGCTTTATTTTACTGAGTCTTATAAGTTGGGTATTCTAGTAAATGTTCTATTTTTTATTTTTTTAATTATACATAATATATTTCACTTACTTGTAAAGATCTGATTTTTTTATAGTCAGCTTCATTAGTATTAACAGCTCATTATTGATTAATTTAATAAGAAAGCTTTTGTTTTGTGAACTTTTAAATAAGTGTTTCATGTGTATACTTTCTTAAAATATTTATATGCTAGATCTCACATATATCGATATTAGTCTTGGATTTGCAGATCTCACTCCTTTCAGTTCTATTTTAAGTTATCTATTGGTAGACTATTACTTTGTTATTAATTTTTTTGATATCTTGTCTTATAGGGGTATCTAGCACTATATCTTGCCATTTAATTTCTGTAATAATCATGGATAAGATCAACTTTTTTCATTTTATCACTGGAAATCCATGCTTCTTTAGCTAGAGCATCTGCTTTTTCATTATACTGAATGTTTGGATGTGCCTTAATCTTGATAAACTTGAGATCCAGTTTTTTTTTCTTTATAAAATCTAGCATACATGTCCACAGAAACCAATTTGTTTTTTTAACCATCTTTTGTGTGTCATTTTGGAATTCTTCTTTTCTATGGTTTTTCATTTCAAGATATAGACTTAACTATCTATAAAAATTTTGATCTTGTTATCTATTGAGGTTACTAGTAGTATAGTAACTATTGCTACTAATTTTGCTCTACTGAATAAAGACCAATCCTTTACTCCAGTTTGGAACTTGTTTTTTCTTTCTGCCTTTCCTATTTGTATCTATACTACTTATATTTTTATGTTTATACTTCTGTAGCTTATAAGAAACCTATCAGAGTAGAATATCATTAGTTCTTTTTTTTGCTTGTTGAAGTTGGATATTTTGATCAGATAGGATTGATAGACACCTTCTTTAATATGATCTTTGATAATATTTATTTTCCAATTCTCTATTTCAACTTGAAATGCTCTTTCATTCTGGGTAATTAATTGGCTATTATATATTATCTCTTTCAATACTTTTTTGGAACTTAAATTTCCAGTGATTGAGATCTTCTGATAAACTTTCTTGCATTGATATAAGGAACAATATGTACTTTCTCTATACTTGTTTCTATTATATATCAGTTTTCTATCTTTGTACCTTCTATACAATCTTGATACTAGGCTAGCTTTGATTTTCGATTTTTAACAAAATCGATATATTTGAAGGGCTCTATTTTAAGCTGTTTTGAAATATTATCTAGTATCAGTTTTTCTCAAATTATTTGTTGCTATTGAAATTTGCTTCTTGTAACCATCCAAAGTTTTTATTATTTGTCAAAGTTGACATTAAGAGTAGGATATTCTAGACTTTATTTTATCCATTCTTCTTTTAGGATTCTAAAGGCTATTTTAATCTATTTTCCTGTATTATCTCGTTATAGATAGGTATCATCCTGGAATAGGTCTTTTGCTTGTTTTCTGTAACAGTTGAAGCATTCACCAGTTTCGTATTTCTTTTGTTTCGTAGTCAACTAACTAATCTATATACATTAATTTATTGTTTCTGAGTGATGTAATTGCTTTTTTGTTCCTTTAGTTATTTACATCACTTTTCTACTGATTCTTTGACCATACACAAAAAAGATGTTTACAAAAAGGTTTTATACTTCTAAGTTAATAAAGTCTTACTATTCTCCTTAAACCAATTTGAAGAAACTTCAAGAGTTATCAATTACTCCTTATCCACTTGCTTACTATCCTCTTCAAACAAAAACTTGACCTCTAGTAACCCTAAAAGATCAAGAAAAAACCTTTTTTACCAATAGCAAGAAAGTTCTAAAAGAAAGAAAAACTAATGTACCATCATCTCACACTATAGAGAAATATCACAGAAGTCTGTAAATAATAAAAAACACTTTCTCAACTCTCTTGTTATCGGTCTAATTTCTCATAGTGCTCGTTTATAATTTTTTTCTGAGGAATTTTGCCTACTTTAATTTGACCTTGAATTTTGAGTAGCACAAAATTTCTCACACCATGATTAGATAGATAGAGCTCATATCAGTAAAAGAATGTAAACAAGCTTTCATTAGTTATCTTACATGTCTAAATGCATTTCCTCAACTTTATAAGAAGCTGGGGTCTACCATAAGTCGTTAGTTTGGATGTGAGTGAATATAGGACATTTTTTCACTTATATTATTGGTTTCTTCAAGAAAGAGTCCATTTGACCATGGTAAAGGTTATAAGATACTATAACTAAATTTTATGATTGTAGTCACCTACCTCTAGCTATTAAGTAGGTTTTTTTTCCAGCTTTGTCGAATAAATAAAGATTCGAAACAAAGTTCTTGTGGCAAAGTTGGATTCCATGATAGACAAGATATAAGGGGGTCAAATTTTTCTTTTTGGAATAATGTGCCTTACCTAAACATGTTTATTAGGGGAAATCTAAGAGGATCAATGAATCTTTTTTCTTGGTGCGTGAATTAGATTGATCTGAGTAATTTTCCTTGATAACAAGTCATTCCGTGAATTGAAGCAGTTAAAATTTTACAATATGGAGATACTGAAAGCAACTGAGAAACAGGCAGTACATTCTCAACTGATGAAGCCCTCGAAGAGTAATCAGCTTATGGAATCAAAGTGATAGTACCGTAAACCACTATATACAATACCCTGGGTATTCTACTAGAAGGGGGGTAGTATAAATGGCAGGATATTTAGTATCTTATTATCATCTGGTGTATCTCTCACTTGCCTATTCATATTGCAATTTTATTGGCTCTAGCTTAATATACCTGGGTAGTAATCATTTATTGAGTAACAATTTTCTTTAATACTACTGAATATTATTTAAGGGGTGGTATTACTTTAGGGGGGATATTATATACAGTAGTTTACAGTAGTAGTATAAAATTTTAACTCTCACAGACAATTCTAGAAGTGTTTTATTAGTAACTATTTCTTGTATCTACAATCATTTACCCTGACTTGAAACTTTAATAAAACAAGACTTGGTCACTATTTCAAAAAAAAAAAAGTAATTGCTTTCTTATACTTTTTAATCAGTAACCATTTTCTAATTGAACTATTTTCTTGGTTCCATTCAAAAATATCATTCCATTTCCAACTTTGAAAGGTTATGCCTATGTTCTTGATCAGATTCAGTACTTGCAATGAGAAGTTATTCTTTTCTGAAATATAATTTAGTGAGTTACATATAACTATATTGACAGGCTCCCAGTATATGACTTGTGCTTACTTGAGTCTAATGATTGTTGTGGTTCCAGTTGATCCTGAATCATTTAATCTATTATACAATCCTGTTATCAGGCTTTCTTTTTATAATATCCAAATACTCTTTAAGTTATAAATCTTGAGATAATTTTTTTTTTTTTTATTAAACATGCAACATTGCCCATTTTATTGAATTCATATACAGGTACATATACTTCGGCTTGCAAAGCAATTTTACAAA
>CAJVPT010004555.1:0-13292 GCA_910592055.1 Acaulospora colombiana | reverse complement strand
TAAAACTCGCTAATAAACTTGGCCAAGCCAGCTTAAAAAAAAAAAAAAAAAAAAAAAAAAAATTTCAAATTTAATTCCTTATAAAAAAGATAGCACCTAGTCTCGTAATAAACATATTCTACTGATAGCTATTGGTATTAACAATTAACAAGAATCTTCCAGATTATTTGGCTGGGCTCATACGTCACTGCTGATATTTTCAGACTCAAGTTTTAATTGGTATAATAGTATTAGCTTTCTAGTTTTCCAGCTTGAGATTTTTTAAAGGTAGGACAAAAACTTCTTAGGTTGCTTTGCACATAAGCTTTATCACTGAGTATCTCTAATAGCTCTATACTTTCTTCAATTTAAACTTTTTGAGCAGTAGAGGTTGGAACCTACCTGATATACAATCAGGATATAGGTGGCTCTGATTTGAAAAAATATCAATTGAGCATTTTGTGATCTTTACCATGGTCGAATAGACTCTTTCTTGTATTTAATAATATATTGATAACATGTTCTGTATCCATTTGCATCAGACCATATGACTTATGGTAGACCCCAGGTTCTTATAGAGCTGAAAAAAATATATTTAGTCATATTATGTAATATAGAGAATAGATTATTATATATAATATTGATATGTTTTATTAATTGCTATTTTGGATAGTATTAGGATTTTCTAAGTTACATAATAATTATTTCTTGTTTATTTGAGTAGTACTTGTTTATTTATTTGTTTATTTTATTTATTTACTCATATTTATATAAACAAAGTGTTGATTTATTGATTGTAAGCTGTATTACTATTTTTAGATCTATTATATTATTGATAGTTACTATTATTTTTTTTTTGAGTACCTGTAGCCAGGCTAGATTGTCAGTTTTTTTTTTTTTTTTTTTTTTTATAAGTCAATTAAAAACACAAGTACATTTTCATTCAAGCAGTATAATACATACTACAGTTAAACTATTATTCTAATCTAACTAACTTATCTTAAGCATAAAAGTCTCTAAGTTCAGTCTTGGGGACAATATTTCACTATGCAATATCTTTGGGTAAAAACTCTCCTAGTCCACTACATCATTGCCAGCAGGTTGTCACTGCCATATATCTAATAAAGCCACCAAAATACAGGAAACTACAAAAAAATGGATTGAAAAAAAGGGGAAGGGAATATCTAAAAATATCTAAATAGACAACAAGAAAATGAAATAATAAAAATTGAAAAAAAAATTTCCAGTTTTCTCCAAAGATCTGCTTTTCAAGACCTCTTCTCAATAAGAAATATCCGATTGAGATATTTTTTCTTTTCTTGTCTGTTTAAGAAACTTATCAATCTTAATTTTGATTTCCTTCTTGTGTACTATTTGAGAAGACTTATCGCCTAGTAGGAGCCTTTACTTTTAGAACACATTTCGTCCCAACCTTCTTTGAGCAATGATTTTTTATCCACTTGCAGTAGACAGATAACTTATAATGGACCCCAGGTTCTTATATGACCTAGTAAGGACTAAATCATATTGATTCATTATAATATCTTTTAGCAGCCACACCTAATTAAAGGAATTTTACTAGTATACATCTTCCATTATTCAAAAGGCCAGATTCCTCAATAATCCTTTTGCCTTGTAATGGTGGGATATTAACAATAGTGGTGGGGATCCTCATCAATTGCGATATCTTTCAACAACTTTTGAGAAAATGTATTTCAACTATAATCAAAAGATTAAAGCTTAGCATGAACTAGAGACCATTCGGTCTTATTGCTTAACCAGAATAAGAGAGAGATCTTGGTTTTGAACTTTGCCTGACCGGAATAATAGGAGAGAATGACCTTAACTTGAACAAATAGCAGCTTTTTCACTACCTGGGAACTTGTTGCTCATATCTTATTGGCCTTATAGTACTTGATCTGTAGGTTAACCCAATTAAAGAAGTGGGGCAGACATGGGTATCAATCAACTCTTTCTATTATCAATGACATTATAAGAACATATGAGATGCCCAATAGGAGCTTGTTTACATTCTGTTACTAACATGTTTCTTATTAACCAATCAGATGCCAGGTGACATTGTGCTATCAAAAATTCAGAGTCAAACTGAGGTAGGCAAAATCCCTCAAGAAAACCATAAAAAATAGTAGACACTTTAAGAGGGTATAAGACAGTATATAAGAAGGTGGATAATAAGCCTTCTCCTGTCAACAGAATCTCTATTGTTTGTTGCTTTTAGCTCTGTAAGGTGGCACTTCACTTGTCAATCCTTTTACTTCCTAGAATCTTCTTGCTCTTAGTAGAGGAAGTACATACTTGAGTCTTTTCAGGTCACTAGAGGCTCAAGTTTTTATTCAAAGAAGTTTATAAACAAGTAAGGGAAGATAAGAAAGATACATGAAGACAAGCTTCAAGTTGTTTTATTGAAAGTGTAAAGACTTTATTAGCAAAAAAGTATAAAACTTCTTGTGAACATCTTTTTTGTGTATGGTTAGAGGATTAGCAGAAAGAGTTTTTTCAGGCAATTGAATACCATATAATATTGATAGTTACTATTATATATCTGTATAAAGTATAAATATGTAAACAAGTTGTTTATTAAACACATAAGTGGATTGCTATTCAAGCCGGTAGACATAACATATTTATGTTATATAATTTTAGATATAAAATATTATTGTGTGGTTTATGTTACTTTTTACTATTGAGTAATTGAGGCTTGAATGTCCTTCTAGATGTTGTGGGCTTTAAGCTTTAATTGATTTATTAGTTAAAGTTCTTGTTTATAATGTTTATCTTAATATTAAAAAAGATGTTAACCTGTACTAGCCTGGCTAAAAACTTTGTGGAATTGTGATTGGACCTTCAGGAGCTTATTGTAAATCAGTTTTTTTAGAGTTTTCTTTTCTCTGTAAAGAAAAATTATGTTGTAATAGTTTTCTTCTAATACTTATTTTGTAATTGTTATTATAAAGAAGTATAGTATTTTTAAAGCTTGATGGCAAACTATTGTTGTTTTTAGACTATATACAGTATTTTATAGATATTGAAGGCTGAATTCTTGGTTTTTAAAAATATTACCAAAAAATAAAATTTTTAAGTAAACACAGAATCAGCGGAAAGAGTTTTTTAAATTAATATAATATTTATTATAATGTTCAAATAAATATAAAAAAATTTAAATGTAGTATATCTTTATTGTAAAACTCTTTCTGCCAATTCTTTGATCACATACAAAAAAGATATTTGCAAGAAGTTTTTATATTTCTTGGCTAATATAGTCTTATTACTTTTCTTAAAACAACTTGAAGCTTGTCTTTAAGAGTCACTATTATTTTTTCTCACTTGTTTACAAACTCCTTTAAGCAAAAACTTGAGTCTCTAATGGCTTAAATAGACTTAAGCACATACTTTCTTTACTAAAAGCAAGAAGATTCTATAAAGTAAAAGGACCAATTGATTAAGTGTTACCTTTCAAAGCTGGATATAATATGTAAATAGAAGTTTTCTAGATAAGGAAAAGCTTATTATCCACATTTTCATGTATTGTCTCTTGCTCTTTTAGAGTATTTATAGTTTTTCACAGTTTTTTGAAAAATTTTGCCTACTCCAGCTTGACCCTGAATTTCTGGTAGCACAACATCACCTGGTTTCTGATTAGTTGATATAAAACTTATTGATAACAAAATGTAAACAAGGTTTTACTGACCATACCCATATGTTTCTATGATGTCATTGGTAAAAGAAAGAGAAATCAAGAATATAAATTTCTCCACTTCTTCAAATAAAGTTTAATTGAAGTAAAGAAATAATAAGGCTATTAGAATGGGTACTAAATTTTCAGGTGATAAAAAGATGATTATTTGTTCAAGTTGAGGCCTTCAACTTCTTATCATTCTAACTAGGCAAAGTATGTGAAGAAGATTATTTTCTTATTTTAGTTAGGTTGTAATACCAAAAAATAGAGAAATGTAAAACACTATCCTTCTTTAGAATAGAAAATACATTTTTACAGATATTGTATAATAATATTGCAATCAAGATAAACACTAGTAAAATTTCTTTAATTAGATATTGCTGCTGAAAAATATTAGGAGTTATTTAACAAGACTGAAAAGCTATATAAGAATCTAGGATTTATTATTAGTTATCTTCTACTGTATGGATAAATACAAAATCAAGATCAAAAAAAAGGAAGTGTTAAGTAAGACATTGGATTCAAATAGACAATAAGTACCTCAGATAGTCATAAAAAAATAATTAGAACACAGATGAATAAATTTCTCAAATGATTAAGAAGAAAGATATTTCAGAAAAGTTGATTTCTAATGAGAAAAGGTTTCTAGTAAAGGACCTTTGGAGGATATGGAATTTTTTTATTTTTATTTTTATTTTTTATTTTTCCTTTTCATGTAGTGCATTTGCATAGTTTTAGATATTCTTTTTTCCTTTTATTTTTTATTTTTTCTTTTGTAATTTCTCAAATTCAGTTCTTTGGGAAATAATAAGTAGTGACAACCTGCTAGTAATGATAGATAAATTAGAAAGGTATTTATCCAAAATCTACCACAGAGTGAAATATTGTTTTCAAGATTGCACTTAGAAATTGAAACTATTTTAAAAATTGAAAGCCATTGATGAGTGTGTCAGTACAAATCTTTTAGTTTAACCATGATGCAATTGCTCTATATATTTCTATCAGTTTTTATATAATTAATAAATACACAGTGCTAACCTAATCACTGGGTATAAAAAAAATCAGAGAAAACTCTTTCTGCTGATTCTTAAAATTTTAGAAAATTTTCTTTTATAGTAATTTTCTAAAGAAAAAACTTTCTCACAAGAAACAACCTCAAGAAGGAATAACAATAGCAACATCTCACTTTTATATAATGTACACTTGACTCCTAACAACAAGAAAAGAGTAACGCTAGTCAGCAGTAACATCCTTACACCCTTGTTTTGCTTAAGGAAGAAGAGAAAGTAAGGATTAACTGATTTATAGTAAGCTTCTTGAGACCCAACATCAACTTTACAAAGCTATTAACCAGGCCAATGCAGGTTAACACTTTTCTAGACACTAAGCGAGATTTCAGAAGCAATAATTCAAACTGATAAATCAATTCAAAGTCAGAGCTCAAAAACCTAGAAGAATGTTTAGATCTCTTGAGTCAAACAATAAATATTAGTAGTAAACAGCCACAACAACTGATTTATCAACTCATGTCATGTGAATACAAACACATTGTGATCAAATTTATATTTGACTGGTATACCCAAGTGGAATTGCTTTTAAAAGAACAATTTCTAAAGAAAAAATTAAAGATGTGATTTATAATAAAGAAATATTCAAGAATAGATTTACCAAGAATCCTTTAAATAGTGTTACATGGTGGTTTACAAGAAATATAGTTCACTTAAAATCCAAGTTTATTAATAAATCAAGAAAACTAGAACAATTCCTTTAGTTTTAAAATCCAGAAAAGATATTCAATCTTTTAAAAGAAAAGTGAAGTTATCCCTAAACTTCCAAAGTCAAGTGAAGTTATATTTAAACTTATTCTACTTTTAAGGGAATTATGACTGCTTATATACTTGTAAAAATGAATCACTTGAATCTTCTAGGCCTCCTGAGCTGTCTGATCTATGGTAAATTATGTCACGTGCTACAAGTGATCTATGCTAATTAAGTATCAATAAGAATATCAAAGAAATAATTACAAATAAACAGATAAAAATAGAAATAAAATGAAAATCATAACTAAAAATAATTATCCAATAGTATTAGAGACTATCTTTATCACAGTATTATCCTTATTTATATATTTCTTTGTGTTTTATTTTCTTTTCCTTTCTTAATAAAGAAGAGGGAAAGATATGTATTTTCTCTTTCACTCAATCAATAATGTAAAAATTGATAGTGCTCTTATCCATCCACATCAACAGAAATGACTTACAGTAGATCTCAGGTTCTTATGGATCTGAGGAAATATATTAGATAATATAGAGTAATCAATAGAAACTTATTTATATTTTTTACTAATATGAAAATTTTTATCCATTATAGTGTGTAAAACTTCGTGTTATTTAAAATTCAGAATCAAACTGAAGTTATCAAAATTTCCCAGAAAAAATCCCAAAAGAGTACTATTAAAGTATACTGTAACATAGTGATAAGAGAATAGGTATATTGTTTCTCCTCACTAGAAACCACTCTGTAGTGTTTTTCTACAATGTAAAATAGCTGCATATTAGTTCTTTTTTTCTAGATTTTTTTGCCTTTGATATAAAAGGTATAGCTTGACTTTTATTGATTACAAGGGGTCTAGTTTTTGCTTAAAGAGGATTATAAACAAGAAGGAAAAGATAGAAATGACTTTTAAAGATAAACTTTAGGTTGGTTTAAAGAAAATATTAAAACTTTATTAGTGAAGAACTAAAAGAACTTTTTGCAAATATATTTTTTTTGTATGGTTAGAAGATTAGGGAAAAGAGTTAATATATATTAAAATTTATTATTAAATTTTTTTTTTTTTTTTTAATTCATAATCATGTTACGATGACTTGTCTTTATTGAAAAATTAAAGTAAATCTATAATAATTTATAAACTTTTATAAAGTGACTAACTAGTCTTCATATATAAGTACTTTAAGTCAGATTTTGGA
This sequence comes from Acaulospora colombiana, assembly GCA_910592055.1. Lineage (NCBI taxonomy): Eukaryota > Fungi > Glomeromycota > Glomeromycetes > Diversisporales > Acaulosporaceae > Acaulospora > Acaulospora colombiana. The sequence continues at coordinate 6,647 of CAJVPT010004555.1, read as the reverse complement.
GACAATATTATACTTTCCTGATAGATTAGTAATAATCACTATCTACTAAGATCATTGTCAATAGTTTGTCACTATTAATTGCTCAAAAATTAATGAATTGCTAAGTTAAAAAGGAAAAAAGAGAAAACAATTGAAGGAAAGGAACAATTAAAGGCCTATCAAAAAATTTAAAAATAAAAACAATCTCTTCTTAAAATAAATATGCCTGATTGGAATAGTCTTCTTGCTTTACTTGAACCTTAGAAGAAATCTTTTTTATCACTTGTAGTATCAGATAAGTCAATTCAACTAATCTTTCATTTAAGTGAGCACCAGAATAGAATATTTCAAAAAAAGCATTTAGATCTCAGCTTTTTTTCATTAAAACTTTGTTATCACTTAAGAAACTTAAGTAAAAGATAGGATTTTGTAATTCATATTATCCATCACTTGATCTTTTGATATTATAAAAGTTTTCATTAAGGGACTTGAGTTTTTGAGGGTAAATGTTTTTGAAATCTTTTTTCCAATTACCAATGATATTATTAAAACATGTGGATATGATCAATAGGAGCATGTTTATATTCTAAAACCAATGTGTTTTGTGTTAATCAATCACTTTTGGTAAGAATTTATACTATTCAAAATTTAAGATCAAACTGAAGTAGACAAAATTCTAAGAAAATTATAAAAGTGAAAGCTCTAAGAGGACCAAGACAATCAAAAAGAGAGAAAATAAGCATTTTTATTGCAGAAAACCTCTATAATCTCTCGCTTTAAAGATTAGATAAGTCTTCAAATATTCCATAGTCAGTTTTTCTTTTTTTGAAAACTTTTTTGTCATTAGTATCAAAGGTGTTACTCGACTTTTCTTGGTCACTAGGAGTCAAGTTTTTGAGTAAAAAGGTTTATAAACAAAAAGAAAAGGTTAAAGGTAACTCCTGAAGTTATACTTCAAGTTGTTTAAGGAAAGTATTAAAACTTTATTAGCAAAGAAGTATAAAAACTACTTGTAAACATCATTTTTGTGTGTGGTTAGAAAATCAGTGAAAAAGTTTTTTTTTATTACTATTATATACTAAAATTTATTATTAATAAATAATAATAGATAATTTATATTTATATTTATTATTTGTACTTAATAATAAATTAACTCTTAGTATAAAAACTCTTTTCACTAATCCTCCTTTTTTCAAAAAATTTCTTTTTTTGATAATTTCTTGAAAAAAGTGACCCAGTTTAAACACATAAGAAAGAAATTCAAAACCTCAAATCAAGTTATTAAACACTTGCAACACACTTAACTACATATATCAAACTTTTCAGAAATATTAAGAATAGAGATATACATTATTTTACTAACTTGTTTTACTTCTTTTTCTTAAATTTTTTAGGAGAAAGAAAAGAAACCTGAAAACTGATTCACAATCAGAAAAATAAAGTCAATATTAACTTTACATAGCTTATAGCTAGGCCAGTACAGGTTAATACCTTTCTTTACACTATAAGGAACCTAAAAACAACTAAGCCCACTCAACAAATCAAGTTGCTCCAGTTACATCAAGGCCCAGAAAGATATCAAAGCTCTCTAAAGACAAGACAGTCTAAATATATATACCCATCAAAATAATATACCTATCTCAAATCTTGTTATGTGAATATGAACACGTAAAAGCAAGACAAAAAATAAACATGTACATGTACATTTTGTTGTTCAAACAAGTTGATCGACTTTCCACACAAATATAATAACAACTTTCAAATTTGGATAGAATTATCAATGTAAACAAATAAACAACCAAAAACAACACAACAAGATTTTCTGTATTATTTAAACAGATACATATAAACAACAACAACGCAAAAGTTAATCTGCAGTCTAAATATAGAATACTTATAAATATAAACAAGAATAATACATGAAATATTTAGACAACTATTACGTGACAAAATAGAATATATATTCAATACTCACAATATCGATACTATAAATATGGATAAAACCAAAGCAATTTTACAAATAGTACAAAATAAAGAAGATAAGATATTAGATATTTTAATTAATATAACCAAATAACATGATAAGAAAGATGAAATATGAACAATACAACAGTTATTTCAGCAGAAAGAAGAAACAAGCATTAACTATAGACATACATCTTTACCAGAAACATTCATAGTTATAGATAGTATAATAGATAGAATATTAGGAGTAAATAGAGCAACCTTTTATAAAGAATGCATCCTAATACAATATATTACATACCTTTGGCAACAAGGTAATGAAAATAAAGAAGATCTATAACAACAGTTTCTAGAAGACAAATATTTAAATATTGTTAAAGGAAATAATAACAAGGGAAAACAAAATATTTGTCAGCTCATAAAAATTATCATAAACTTAGATAATGAACAAACATTAGAAACTAAGACAACAATCCATATAAATGAGAAGAATGACCTAATAATGAAGGAAATTCATGAAAAAGTATAGGGTCCAAGTATCATAGAACTCAATACCTACTCTATCAAAAACCATCAAGAAGTGACAATGAACAATCTTTATTACATAACTAAAAAGAAAACTTACAAAATTGATACCATGATAGCCAATGTCTCAGGAGATACTAAAGAAGAAACATTTGTGTACATGAGTGGTCTACTAAAATTACTAGCAAGACAAAGAAACCTATTACATATAGAATTGCTGAATAGTAATGAATGATTGACCTTCTATGTTAATAAAGAAGAAGATCTGCTAAAATGCATAAAAGAAATAAATTGCAAGGAAGAAAGTTTCAGTATTCAACAACTAAACTCTAATGGGAAAGAAAAGGATACATGACTTAAAAAACCAATTCAGCAAAATGATAGAAAGAAATTCTTCAAGAAGTTGATATTAAAAGAAAGTGAAGAGATCTTCTATATCAGTCTGATAAACATAGATCAAAAAACAACCTGATTTCAACTAAAAGAGCATCTCAAGAGATATGGCGAAATCAAAAATCTAAATATATATAGCTATTAAAAAGGCAAGATTAGAATGAAAGTGTGTATCAAAAAATACAAACACATTAATATCAACTTGAAAAATATTTGAATGACCTCAATAGGAACAAAAATGGTATAAATAATCTTCACCAAAGCAAAGCTATCAAATAGGGATATCACAGATATTATAATTCAATGAAATACTTATTCTGCAAGACTCTTTGGAACAAACAAAACATATTCAAGCTTGGTAGTTAGAGTGATAGGAGAAACAAAAGCCAAAGCCTGTTATACACCAAGAGATTCCCATACTTTGCAAAAACGTAGCTTTACAGTAGTATGTTTTGAAAGCAAAGAAGACCTAAATAAAGCATGCAAACAACATGTTTTTCTACAAGGGTTATGACTATCATGGAGTGCAAAATACACTAAAGATCACACAACCTTCTCAAGAGATTTAGACATGGAATAATGAAACAGATCAATTAACAAGATATCAAGAGCAACCCAGAAAAGAATTATAGAAATTGACAATGATTCAGATTCTGATTTAAAGTTTATTAGCTCAAGAGAATTCACAGACAAAGAAAATAAAAGAATAAGAAACACAAGGATGCAAACTTCCAGAAGTTTCATTTCAAGACATCCAGCCACTGAAAGCAATAGAACACTGTTAAACTCTCAAAAAGAGAGACAATAAAATAGATATAGAAAGAATTCCAATGGTAACATTAGTAGTAAACATGATAGTGTACAGCAAGAACCATTGCAATTAATTCTAGATAATCTAGAAAGACTTAATAACAGAATATATAACAGAAAACCATCCATCTGTTAATATAAGAAAAGGAAGGAGAGTAAATCGCTCCTAAAGATGCACAAGTTGAAACAACCTATACAGAAGGCAGTGGGTCCTCTTGTCCTTCTCATAACACAACTCAAAAAGAGGACCAGATGACAAGAATAGAGACAACAAGAATAAAGCAATAGCAATAGGAAGAGTTAGATATATTTATAGAAAAACAAAAAACAATATTCCAAATAAAAGAAAAAATAAAATAGGAAAAGTAAAACAAAGATAAATAATACAGATAGTATAGATACAATAGAAAGTAGAGTAATTCAAATAGGCTTACACAATATAAGAGACATAATAGACACAACAAAACAATAAAGCCTATTAGAAGAAATAGAAAAACAAGAAATAGGTATAGTAGAATTAAGTAAAACAAAACTCACTTCCACTAATGGCAAATGGGCCTTCAAGAATTAATCCTTTTACAAACACTATTTCAGCATAAATGAGGAGACCCTATATAGAGCAACAGTCAGCTTGCTAATAAGAAAAGATTTAGAAAAGAAAATTGCATCAATTGAAAAATAGGAAGAATATATAATAGTAGTCAACTTTTGGGCAAGACAAAACAAAACCTGTATAGTACAATTCTATCTATCAAATGATAAGAAAAAAAGTCAAGAGTGTCAAAATAAAGTCAAGAAACTAATTCAAGAAAAACTAGAAAAAAGATTTTATCTAATCATAATGGGAGACTTCAATGCAATATATAATTCCATGGAAGGCAGAACATCAATATCTAAGACAATGTTTAGACTATCATAGAAATTAGAAATTTCATTTTTTACTTTTCTTGAAGATAGAGACTTTATTGATATATAAGCAACCTAAAAAGGAAAAAACAAATCACCTAATAGACAAAATGCCACTAGTCAAAGTAAAATTGATTATTTGTGGATGTTCCATAGTATAATACAATTTTCAATAATTCTCTTTGAAAACAAGAATATATCAGACACAACAGGAAGTGATCACATGATGTTAATAGTTACACTACAAGATAAGAATCTTTTCTCGAGAAGTGAGATCTCGTATCAATCCAATAAGACCATTAAAGTAATAGATATTAAAGGATCCACAGAAGAACAATGGAAAAAGTATCGAGAAAGTGTAGATCACAAATTCAAGACAAAATTAATGTCAATACTAAAAAATGAATCAAACAAGACATCAATAAAATCATGGGTAAATCAAATATAAAAATGTTTTGAAAACCAGATAATGTCAGCAACCTTCTCCAAATTGACAATCAAGAAAATAAGGCCAAATTAGAAAAAAAAATATCGATCAAGACCTGAATTCATTAAATATAGAAGAGCCATTAAACTCAATACTCTGTTTAGAAAAGCAAAGCTGACCAAAGCACATATAGACATATAAATCCTCAATTTAGCAATATAAGAATATAACAAAAAATACTATCCTGAACTTCAAATTGACATTTTATATCTACAATATAGTATAGAGAACATGCCCTGGTCAGAAATTTAAAAAGAAATTCAGGATACAATTAAAACACTCAAAACAGTTTGCAAAAATGAAGAAAGTAAGAAAACAAAAGAAGAGATTAAAAAAACATTAGAACGGAGATGTGATAATCTCAGAGACAATCAACAAGAAATAATCAACTCAATCTTAAATAGAGAAAGAATCAAAATAATCTTAGATAGAGTGAAAACTATAAATAAAAGCTAAGAATACATTACAACAAAAAAAATAGAAATAGAAAGGAAACTTCAAAAATATCATAAAAAAGCCTTTAGAAAAAGAAGTGCTAATTTTGACCATCTGACTGAGAATTGGAAAAAGGAGTATAAACCTAGAATAGACATCAATCATATATGGTATGAAGAACTTCTAACTTTTATATCCCAAGAAGAACTCTAGCAAACTTTACAAATATTATCAAACAATAAAGTTCCTGGTAGATCATAAATATCTTATTAAATGTTCAAGAAACTAAGTATCCAAGATAAAGAATATCTTTGAAAAATATTGAACAAGTTTTTAGAACTTGAAATTACTCCTGATAGATAGAACCAAAGCCACATTTATCCAATTGTTAAGCCAAAAACATTGGATTGCAAATTAAAAAACACAAGACAAATTGTTCTTCTAGAAGTTATCCAAAAATGTTTTACAAAAATCCTTACCAATAAACTAAGTAATATTTGCAAAACATATAACATCCTAAAGAGTCCAAACTTTGCAGATCTACTTGGAAAAAGTATAGCAGAACTTATTCAAGTATTAAATAATATTTGTAAGGAAGTCAAAGAAAATAAAAAGAATTATGGATACTCTTCCAAGATACAGCCAAAGTATATGATACTATAAGTCTGGATATATTACAAAAGGCAATGAAAAGAATCAAAATTCCAGCAAGATTCATCAAAATTATTATGGACCTTTTTGCAAATAAAGAGTTCAAGATACTATATGAAAATGACTTAACAGAATCAATAGTAGTAGGAGATGGTATAGATCAAGGAGAAACTATTTCACCACTACTATAAAGAATATTCTATGACTTTTTATTATACAAAATTCAAAATGATAAAGACAAAGAATACACAATGTCAGTCAAGTGGAATCCCAATTTTGATAAAAAGAAAGAACATAAGCTAGAATCCAGACATGATGCAATAGCTTTCATGAATGATACTACATAAATAGCTAGATAAAAGAAGAATATGGAACAAATTTTAGAAACAGCAAGAACTTTTTACAAAGCCAACGACTCCCAGATCAATAGTAGTAAATCAGTCCTCATTACTACTAACAACTCTAGCCAATACCCTGGAAGTGTCAAAGCTGGAAT
>CAJVPT010004554.1:0-13297 GCA_910592055.1 Acaulospora colombiana | reverse complement strand
CAATATCTTAATAAAGACATGCCATTGCGACATGATTGCGGGTTAAAAAAAAAAAAAAAAAAAAAAAAAAACAATTATTGAATATTTATAAAAAAAAAAAACTCTTTTCATTGATCTTCAGTTTTCTTAAAAAATTTTTTTTTTTTGATAATATTTTTGAAAACCAATAAGCCAATCTCCAATATCTAAAAAACATATAGTCTAAAAATAATAACAGTTTGCTACCAAGTTTAAAAAATATTATACTTCTTTGTAATAATAGTTATAAGATAAGTATCAGAAGAAAAAACTATTACAGCTTAGTTTTTTTTTATAGAGAAAAAAAAACTTCAAGAAAACTGATTTACAGTAAGCTTCTGGAGACCCAATCTCAATTTTACAAAGCTCTCGGTCAAACTAATATAGGTTAACACTTTTCTTGACACTAAAAGAAGCACTATAGACAATAACTTTAACTAATAAATCAAATAAAGCTTAGAATTCACAATACCTAGAAAAATATCCAAGCTTCAATTACTCAATAGTAGAGAGTGTCATAAACAACACAATAATACTCTATATATAGGATTACATAACACAAACATGTTATATTTGCTAGCTTGAATAGTAACTTATTTATGTATAATAAATAATTTGTTTATATATTTATACTTTATACTTATATATAATAGTAGTAGTCAATAATACAATAGATCTAAAAATAATAACACACTTATAATCAACAAATCAATATCTTGTTTATATAAACAAGAGTAAATAAACAAAACAAATAAACAAATAAACATATGCTACTCAAATATGTAAAGAATAACTATTATATAATTTAGAAAACTCTAACATTACTCAAAACAGCAATTAATAAAATACAGTATATCAATACTATATATAGCAACCTATTCTTCATATTATATAATTAATATATCTATGAAAAAACTTAACTCCTACAGGTCACTAAAAAAAGAGAAGCATATATTATTGAAACTTTAGTCCAGTTAATAGACAAATATAATCAACAAAGAAAATTATGGATCTTACAAACCTTCTTGAATATCATCTCAACTTACAAACCTAGTTCTAGGTTCAATTAAATACTTGATTATTGATAGTATTATTACTATAATTCTGGATGTGGATAATACTACCTTCATCAAAGCCAATGTTCTTAGACAATATATCTTTTACTTATGGACTATAGAACAAAAAAAAAAATCTTATAGCTTCCTTTTTAAAAAATGAATACCTGAATATAATAGAACAGGTAAAACAAATACAATACACCTTACAACTATTGCTAACAAATTAGTTGATAGTTAGAAGTAATTTTTTACCAACAATTTACCTGATAAGGTAATAGTCATAGAAGTTCAAACAATCATATTAATTAAAATTCTGATTATTACTGAAGTTAAAATAGAAAACAAAGAACTAGAAGACAAAATTGAAATAAAAGTTATTTATAAAAAAATTAGAGGTAATAATATAGTTAAACAACAAATATCTAAGACAAGAAATAGAAAAACATTTAGCATCAATTTATATTACATCAAGAAAAATGAATATTTAAAAATGGATATATTTATCTCAAGACTTTCAGAAGAAATTGAAATAAACAAATAGTATATTTCTAAAACATATTAGATTTATCAAAAAACTTTTACTCCTTCACAAAGGAATTTCCCAATGGCAATGCTTGAATGGTATTTTGCTATGAAAAAAAAAATATATTAAGATGCCTTGAAAAAATCAATAGAAAAGAGAAAAACAATTTTATTATTATATCTCTATAAATAGACAAATGGTTAAACTCCAACCAATAATTAAACAAAAAAGTGTTCTAGAAAACAAAAAAGAAAAAAGAAACATCACTGATAATTATCTTGATAAATATTAACTGAAATTATTTATATCAAAAAATTAAAGCAATTCTCAATCAATATAGAAACAATAAATATCTATATTTACAATCACTTATAGTTACTATGCAGAATTAAGGTATGATTATTCTTTACAAACAATATACTGTTCTTGAGGAAAAATGAATAATCTATATCAGAGCAGAAGCTATTAGAACTATTTTTTCTCAAAATGAACCTGATAACAAAAAAATCAACAAAATTATTAAACAGTGCAACTTACAATCCTTGCAACTATATAGAGTACATAATACTACTACCAAACTAATTGCAATAGCAATTAAATATATTAAGGCTAGAACATACTATATTTCTAGAAATTCATATACATTCAAAACAAAAGTCTATACTATAATCTGCTTCTTAACAATACAAGATCTTAATAATGTCTTAAAACAACATATTTGTATTCATAGGCACAAACTCACATAGAGTACAAAGGAATACTTTAAACAAGAACAAAAGTATTCTCAAGAAAGACAGAATTTCAATAAAATTGAAGAATCTGATACTAAATTTACATGGTTATATAAATAATAAACTAATAATATAATTATAAGTCAAACTAATATCAAAATCAATATAAGGCCCAACTAATATACAATACTGTAGAATGAATAAAAAACTGAGATCAAGTAAAGGTTATATTATGACAAAAGAAAAAGAAGATATAATCTTTAAAGCAATAAGTCTACTATTAACAAAACAAAGACTCTTAAATGCTTTGTTACTGGTAGTAATAAAAAACTTGTTAATTATTGCAATAGATAAAAAATATACAACAGATCTAAAAGTCCCTATCCTGAAAGTGAAAGTAATTAAGATCCAATTTATCAAATTCTAAACAATCTCAAATGATTGAACAATAAAATAAATCTAAATAAAAAAAAGACAAGCAATCAAAATAGGATAAGAGGGAAGCAATAGAGCAAAGTAACATCAGTTCAATCAAGATATATTGGAAGTGAATTTAATTCACAAGAGAAATCAAGTTCATATTAGAAAAAAGATATGATTACTAAGACATTGCAAAAATCAATACATCTTCTTCAACATAATATATATTATATCACTTGACAATTTTATTAGCACAATCAAAAAGAATACTATTGAAAAAATAGACAAAGAATGGATAATATATAATAATTATACTATAGACAACTTCATATTAGACAATACTATTACAATTGAAACACATAATATTAAAGATATCAATATTAGTTTTAATCAATAAAGGTTATATAAACTTATATAAAAACTTGACAAAGATCTGTAAACTAAGTTAATAAAAAAAACAGCAAATTTTGCTTTTAACTTATAGCAAACACATAAGTTCTTCTATAGTTGTAATAATAAAAACCCCAGAGAGCTTAGAGTAGAATTTTTTATTAATAGAAATATAAAAAAAAAACTAAAATCAATTGAGAGAATAGAAGACTATATAATAAGAGTCAATTTTTTATCAATAAGAAGCAAACTCTATATCTATCAAGTATATCTCTATCTGAAAAAACTAAAAGTAGATGGCTATAACAGCTGCTTCAAAATAAAATTTTAGATAAGCAAAGGAATTACTTTAAAGTTATAATCATAGATAATTTTAATGCAGTCATTATTCTAATAATAAATTGATCCTCACTTACTAACAAAATAATTCCAAGATATAGAAAAACTGAGATAAACTTCTTCAACTTTCTAGAAGACTAGAACTATATAGATATCCAAAACTTTTGAGAAAAAGAAGGAAATATTACATTTATATAAGTAAACAACTCAGTATATAGCAGAATTGACTATATCTGAATATCATCAGAAATCAGTCTAAATAATATATGTGAATTTAAAAATATTTCAGTAGAAGTACTACTATATAATAAAAAACTTTTTCTGCTGATTCTCTGACCATACATAAAAAAGATGTTCACAAGAAGTTTTTACACTTCCTTGCTAATAAAGTCTTAATATTTTCCTTAAACAACTTGAAGTATAACTTAAAGAGTCATATCTACCTTTCCCTTATTGTTTATAAATCTCTTCACTCTAAAACTTGACTTCTAGTGATCAAGAAAAGTCAAGTAATACCTTTGTTATCAATGGCAAGAAAGTTCTTAAAGGAAGAAAAACTGACTGTGAAATACCTGAAAGTCTTTTTAACCTTTAAAATGAGAAATTTATAGAGGTTTTCTGTAGTTAAAAGGCTTATTTTCTCTTTTTTTTAACTGTTTTGGCCCTCTTAAAGCTCCCATTTTCATAGTTTTCTAGAGAATTTCGCCCTCAGTCTGATCCTAAATTTTGGATAGCACAAATCCTTTCCAAAGGTAATTGGCTAATATGAAACATATCAGTTTTTGAAATGTAAACAAGCTTTTATTGGTTAACTCACATATCTTGATATATCATTAATAATGTAGAAAGAAAAGTTCTAGAAAAAGTGTCCCCTCCAATTATACAAGTTCAACCTCCAAGAAACAATTATGATACTGAAAGATGAGTGATGGATAGGAAACAAAAATCCAACTCCTATCTCTTACTAAGTTTTTCCAATAATTAAAAGACTTTCTTAAACAAAAGCTGAGGTTCTCCAAGCTTTTATCCCAGTTAAGTAAAGTTCATGAAAAGATTTCTTTATCCCGATCAGCCAAACTTTTTCATAATATGGCACTGACTCCAGTAGTGTTAAGTGTATCTATATATTAATAAAAGGATAAGTTCTTTAAACATTCTTCTTAAAGTTACTTTCGAGAATGGTTAAGTTTCTCAAATATTATGAAGCTTAAAGTATATCCCAATCAGGCAAACCACTTTGAGTGGAAATTGTGAAATGGAACAAGAACCTTTTGGAGAGCTTTGAATTGTTTTTTTTTTCTTTTCCTCTTTTTTTTCTTTTCCTCTTTTTTTCCTAGTGCCAACTTCAGCAATTTATTATTTTTCAGGATAATCAATAGTAACAAACTGTTGGCAATGATCCTGATTGACTTAGAGGCTAATGTCAAGCTACTAGGAGAGCAAGATATTGTTTCCAAAATCTGACTTAAGTACCTAGTTTGGACTTAGTTTTGTTTAGACTGAACTAGCTTAGTGGACTCCTTATATTTTTTAAGTAGTATAATCTTTTAACTAATAATGTATAATGATGAGTTAGTCACTTTGTAAAAGTCTATAAACTTTGTGATATTTTCAATATCTCAATAAAAATATATCATTGCAGTATAATTGTGGGTTAAAAAAAAAACACTATTGGGTAGTGAATATACTCTTTTATTAATAATAATAATAATAAATAATCTACTCAAAAATCAGATCCAAAAGCAATATAAAACAAAAAATAAAAGAATATCAGACTCAGCAAATTTTATTGTAAAACTATATGAGAAGTTAAAACTTTGGATAGAATGCAAGTTTCCAGAAATTGATATATAACCTTCTTGGCAAGAGGTTGAAGACAATTCTCAAAAACTTGAAAAGACTTAACAAGAACTCAAAAATATAATTATTAAGAGTTATACAAGTATTTCAAGAAAAAGTGAGTTTACCCTACTTCCAATAGAAAAAAAAAGTCAAAATAGGATTAGTAATTCCAAAAAAAGATTTTGAAGCCTATAAGGAAGTCAACAAGATTCTAAAAAAAATCCAAGTTAACTAGAATCTAAGAATTATAAAAGATATAGAAAATATAGAAAAGGTTATTCAAAATCTATAAGGCATCTATGAATCCCTCAATAAAAATTAACATCTCAATTACAAGAAGAAATTTCAAAGCAATTAAGAAAAATCATTAAAATAAAACATATCCTTAGAATTATATGCAAGAAAAAGAAAAGTCTTTATATCAAAAACCAAATTAAGAAAGCTTTGAAAAACAGATATGATCACCTTAAATCCAATAAAAAATGAATGCTAAGTTCAATCTTGAATTATAAAAAATCTAGAATTCCATAAAACCAGGTGTTAACCAAAAATCGAGAAGGGAGAAAATATATTGCTACTGATTCTCAATCCATTAAAAGCAAAGTCAAAAAGTATTACAAAAAGGCTTTTAAACAAAAAAATAACAACTTTAAAAGTCTTGATCCCTCCTGAAAAAAAAAATATCAAATCAAGAAATAAATTAATCCAATATAGTACTTATTATTAATAAAAGAAATCAAAGTAAAAGAGCTTGAAGCTATTTTGTAATTCCTCCTGAACAATAAGGCTACTAACCTCTCATATATTAACTATGAAATGCTCAAACACTTAAGAATAAAAGGAAAAGCAACTTTGTATCTTTTTTTCAACAAAATCTTAAGTACAGGCCAGATACCTAAAAAATTAAAAAATATTAATATCTATCCTATTTCCAAACCCAAGCCCTGAAACTATGATTTGAGTAATACAAGATTTATTATTCTTCTAGAAACAGCTTAAAAATATATTACAAAAATCCTTACTAATTGACTATCAACTATCTGCAAGCAATATAAAATCTTAAAAGGCCTGAACTTTGCTGATTTACAAGGAGAGAGTATAGCAGAACCTATTCACTTACTAAATAATATTTACAAAAAAGCCAAAGAAAAAAAAAAGAACTATGAATTCTCTTTTAAGATATTATCAAAAAATATAATACAATATTTTTTTATATAATTGAAATAACTATAGATTATATTTGAATTTCTATGATTATCAAGAAGTTTATAATAAATCTTTTTAAAAACAGAAGTTGTAATATTATTCTTTCTAATAGACTCTCTAATCCAATAGTAGTAGATAATGGTATAGATTAAGAAGAAACAATTACTTCATTATTATAGAGAATTTTCTATAACTCATTTCTATACAAAAGTCAAAACAATAATAACTTGGATTATTTCATTAGAATAAGAATAGTTATACAATTTCAACAAACTTGAGAAAAAAGTTAAACTCTTTTTAATATAGGCAGTAATTGCTTATATAGATAATATAACTTGGATTGTCAAATTTAAGGAAGATCTGAAAAGGATCTTGGAAGAAGCAAAAAAGTTCTATATAACAAATAATTCTCAGATTAATGTAGGAAAGTTAATTCTTCTTATTATCAACTGGAATCTTCAAGTTTCTAGAACTGTTCAAGCTGAAATAGAAGGTACTATAGTCTATAAAATTAATAAGAAAAATCAAGTCAGATTTCTTGATATTTAACTATAATTAAAACAGAAAAATCAAGACATTATCAGTCTAATAAAATTAAAAATCTGGATAGTGATTCAATCAATAACTAAAAAAAAGTTGATAGAAAAATATAATTAATATGTTATAAACAGGGTTCTAATCTTAAGAAGAGAATATAAAATGCAACATATATATCTAAATGAAAAAATATATAATGATTTCACAGCCATGTTTAAAAAAATATTCAAAAACAAGACTTTAATTTATAGAACAATTTCAAACAGTTGCATCTATAACAAAGAAATATATAGCCTCAAGAGTATCTAAGAAATACAACTAGAAAGTCATATACTTGTGCTTTTCTATCAATTCAATAATAATAAAGCCTTTGATATTGCCACTATAATTAAACTAAAATAGAGATAAATTAAATATTGTGAGCCTGATAATATTTTAGACAATCTTATTGACTCTTAGAAACTAATTAAAAGAAATTTGGCAGCTACAACTAATGATGGATTCCTAAATTATTTATAATATAAAATTTTATAGATCATTTATATTTCTTTTTGAGGGACAAAATTCATAGCTCTTTACTTTAATAGAAACAAAAGTCAAGAAATGCTATAAATCAATAATTTAAATAATGAAGAACAATTGTGGATAGTTTTTTTATAGTTATTAATTTAAAAATTTTAATGTTTCCTAGTGAAAGATATTTGACTTTTGTCCTTGCCACTCCTTTAAGAACCCATCTTTAGTTGCAACTCTAGCTCTGACAAAAAGTATACAAATCACTTTTCAAAGTTGGAGATGAAAAAAAATATTTGATTATCAGGAAGATATCCTATTTATCAAATAAATACTACAAGATGCTAAAGAATATAAAAAAACTATTTCATTACTATAAAAGTATAAGATTATGTTCTTAAATTAACTCATTAATACTACTATGATAATATTTAAAAAATGGAGAATAATCCAAATTCTTTTTAGTATATACAAGGAACTAGTCCCTTCCTGGTATAGAAAAGTTTGTAAAAAGATAACAATAAATTAAGATCTCTTATGAAACTCTCTATACAGACTTGAATAAATAGTTTACAATATATAAACTAAAACATTCCCAACAAACCTAAATTGAAGAAAACATATTAGGTAATTTATACTAATACTCCAACAGTTATATTAAGAAAAACAATATTTATAAAAAACAAGTTCTATTTTATTTCATATTAGCTAATATACTGTATACTTCTACTAACAATCATACCCATCTTTAATTAAATAGAATAGTCCAGTCAATAGAAGTAGTTTTATTACAAATCCATCTCCTTCTACAACTAAACAGATATATTAATCTAAGAAAAAGAAAATAAATTCTTTTATTAAAAAATCTCACAGACTAGATAAAAAACTGGGACATTATACTAATAGAACAAGCCATATAAATAGAAAAACACAAAGATAAACTTATAAATATTCTGAAATATAACAGAAAAAATATGGTTAATCAATTTACTTTTTATACTGATGACTTCTATAAAAAAGAAATGATAGATTGTGAACTTGAGATAGAGTTAGCTTAGATTCCAATAGAGAAAGTTAAAGTAGTTAAGCAGTTTTTAGCAGAGCCTTCACTTAATCATCTACAACCAGGGCTGAAATATTAACTATTCTTATTGCACTATATACAGTTTTCTGAAATCTGACAATCATGATTCATATTAATTCTAATACTACAGTCAAAATATGGAAATTAATTTGAATAAAAACAAAGACATTAACAAGAAGATAGACAAAAACTATTGACTGGCTACTATGAAATAAAATCAAAGATCTGATAAATAAAAAAGATTTGAATTTGGAAATCTGGAAGGCCAAAGCCTATAGGACCAATAGATTTAACAATTAAATAGATTTACTTGCTAAACAGATCAAATGGGAGAATTCAATAACCTGACATTATTTATTAGAGCTAGGAAGAGTTCTTACAATAGTCATATAAAGAGAATAATTAATAGAGATTGATATTAGAGATTTTATCAAAATATTTAATAAAAAAAAGATTGAATTAAACTAGATAACATTGAAATGAATCCAGAATCTTTGGATCCAAAATAACAAAGTCATAAATTGACTAACCTTTTGAAATCAGTTCAATTTAACCAATATTTTCAATACCTCTTTCAAGACCAATAAAGACAAAAGTTTTTTAACTAACCTAACCTATAACGAACTTTCAATTCTATATATACTTAAGAAAAGAAGATCAGATATATACACTATAACTATTTATTCAATATGTAAACTTCAAAAAGAGATATTAGGACATCTCTTTGAATATCTAGCCATTAATGAAATCAAAAAATATATATGGCAAAAAGCAAATAAAAAGATTTATAAATACATCAGTAAAGAAGTTAAAAATAAGAAAAAAATTTAATCTGTAATAAGTGACTGGGTAGACAAAAGATTAAAAAAGATCCAAAAATCTGATGGAAAACTTTTTAATACTATTTATGAATATATAAAAGAAAATAAAACTATCTTCTTAAAGAAGTATCTCAAAAAGTAGCTCAAAATCTATTTATAACTATGCAAAATATAATCAATAGTTCTATCAAAAAATATGAGTAAACTTTAAAAAGGAGATCTGGGACAGTCACTGTATCAAAGTTATATAATAGAAAAAGAAGCAAAAGATCATAGAAAAAGATAAAAAAAATACAAGACACAAGTATAGACCTGACATACAAACTGAATAGAATCAAGAAGCATTTCCATTATCATTGAAGAACCTGAACCTGGAAGGCACTAAAAAAAAAAGAAAGAAAGAAGTATACAACAATTATCAAGGATTGGATTTGTCATAGAATCAAATGATTTGGTTTTAACTGCAGATAGAACTTAGAATAATCTGCAGTAATAATCTGTAAGCAATGATTTTATTAATTAGAGAAGTTATCCAAATTAGTAAAGGATAATCTCCTAGATTGCATTTAGGGAAATAGTTTTTTAATAGCAAGTAAATTAGTATGTGAAAGTTATAACAATTGTAAATATCTAGTATATATATAATAAAGACATGTTATATTGATCCAATTATAAGTTAAAAAAAAATAACTTCAAAAGTTATTTTTATTTTTTTTCTATTATTTACAAATCTTTTTACTCAAAAACTTAACTTTCAATAATCAAGAAAAATCAAGTACATCTTTAATATCAATAGTAAAAAGTTTTTAGAAAAAAAAAACTAACTAGAAAGTATTTAAAAATCTTTATAATCTTTGAAGCAAAGGATTTATAAAGATTTTTCTACTATAAAAGACTTATTTTCTTTTTTTTTAACTTTTTAAGTCCTCTTATAGCTTTTACTTTATAGTTTTCTAAGAAATCTTATCTATCTTAATTTAATCTTGAATTTTGAATAGTACAAATATTTATCAAAAGTAATTGATTAACATAAAATATATTGATTATTGAAATATAAATAAGCTCTTTATTGATCATACTCATATATTCTAATAATATCATTAGTAATTAAAAAAAATATTTTAAAAATATTTGCCTTCAAAAGCTCAACTTTTTTAATGAAAATATTTATAATATTTAAAGATCAAAAGATAAGTAATATGAATTGCAAACTCTTATTTTTTATTTAATTTCTTAGATAATAATAAAGATTTCATTAATAAAAAAAAAAATTATTAAATATATTATCATTTATATTACATTTGATAAAAAATAAACAATTTGGTAAATTAATAATATAAATAAATTTGCAACTATATAATTCAACTATAAATATAATAAAAATTATTATATTCATAATTTAATAACAATTTATTTTAGAACATACAATATAATCTGGATCAAACAAATACTCAACATATATTATACCAAGGTCCTCAAATGGTACCAAGTGGGGGCATTGCACAATAAAACAAACAAAAGAAAAGAGCCACTATAGTTCTAACAACTCAAATTGACTATCAAATACTATATAAATGAATATGAAATATACAATACTCTCAACTCCAAAGTACAAATCAAATTTTTTATGCAGATATCTACGGAAAACTCAATAGAACCAGAGTCATCCTGGTACTGCACCAAGCAAAAAAACTATATCACCATCCTAGGTAGACATATCAGTTCCTATAAAAATACACTTAAACTATATCATTACACTATAAGTAATAAGTTTCCAGTAAAAAAAAACGAAGGTTGCAATCTCAATAAAAATATAAATAACAAATCTAACATGTGTTGCTTTAAGGCTCTATAACACATAATTATAGTAGTATCAGTTATATGAATATTGAAATCAATCCACAATGCTATCTTAAGCACAAAACTAAGAATATAGATCTCATCCAACAATATCAATAGATGAATGCAAAAATCCAATTATGCTTTTGATTCTATTCAAATAGATAGCACACTCACCACTATCAAGAAATTGATGGAACTCCTAAAACTGATCAATTCAGTCAAGCAAAGGTTCAATAATGTTTTTAAAAAGATGCAAGTGAATAAAGAAATCCACATAATAATTAACAAAGCCTTTAATCCTGAACAATCAACATCAATGGAAATCAGTATTATTATAAAAAACAACCTCAGAGATATTTTGAAAATGATTAAAATAAAAATTACTAAATAAGTATCAGTTTTCAGAGCAGAAATATTTGTAGCAACTATCATCATAGCATGTATACCATATGAAATCACCATAAAAATATATATAGATTCTGATAAACTAATTAATAAAATAATTAACATTGCATCTCAAAAAACCAGAAGCATCTCTAAATACAAACTTATCCACAACCTATACTCAACTATTCAAGCATTATACCAAACAATCCACTGAACAAAAATAAACAAAGATTAAGATATAACCAATGCTCTCAACATAACAGATAAGGCAGCAAAAAAGTTTTGACAAATAATATAAAAGATGGTACCACAACTACAATCATCCTTAAAAATACAATAACAATCTTCATATACAACAAAATAATTAAAATACCTGGCCCTATTTGTAAAACACTAAATCAAATATGATAAGTAAAACTGATGCATGAATGGGTTCACCATAAAAGAAATAGTGATATTTTATTATTATAGCAAAACAACATAAATTAGAAACTATCTATAGAACTCTTATATCTATTTAAATTTACTGGTATATACACAGATAACTTTGACCATATCTAGTAAAGATTTGCAATAAACTTTGGAACTCTGAACTTCTTACCATAGATAAGCTACACAAAAGAAAATCTAAAATATACACAACAACTCAATGCTTCACATGCTCTATGATAAAAGACAATATTCATTTCTTCTGATATCCACATCATAAAATTGATCTCAATGAAATAATTATTATAACAATATATCATGAAATTATAGCAAGAACAAAAAAAGGAAGTCTACATATGGTAAAAGAAAAAATCTTCAAGTATATTTAAAAATAGAATCTATAGAACCTTCTGATAAAAGGAGCTATTAGCAAAAATATAATAAGCATTATTAGCAGCTTCATAAACCCAGACAAGATTTTAGAGACTATCTAAAGCTATACCAACAATATTCTCTTTCTCATATATAACATCTTAAGAGATAGGTATGAATGCCTACAAATATAGGAAAGACACAAGATATTACAAACAAAATAAAAAAGAATAAGAAAGTAAAGAGCAATTGAACTCAATCTTATCCTCAGGAGTAGACAATAACACAAGTACTAGAGATCAATACTGACATAGTGAAAAACATTATTCAAAAGTTTACAAACATATATGATATTTTCAATACACACTCTAATAGAGTCTAGGCACATTAATACCTTATTAAAGGACAATTATGATGAATATTGTATTAATTGGTTATATTGTTTTACTAAGCATAGAAAAAGTCTACAAAATTACTTTGTAACCAAAAATAAATATAATGTATATAATCAATAAAATAGATAAAGTTATGTGCAATTAAAAAAAAAATAATAATAATTAACAATTTCTCAAATAATTTATTAAATATTTAACAAAAATTTATTAAAAATGTTTATAAATTTATATTAATAATTTATTAAAAAATTTATTAACTATTTATTAAAACTATTTATTAAAACTATTTATTAAAAATACATTTAACTATTTTTTTTTTTTTAACCCACAATCATGCCACAATGGCATGTCTTTATTGAAAAATTGAAATAAATTTACAATATTTTACAG
>CAJVPT010004553.1:0-13300 GCA_910592055.1 Acaulospora colombiana | reverse complement strand
CATAATCATAGATAGATTGATTTTGTCACTCCTCCCTTTGCTCATTCCTTTGTCTTTGACCTGGTCTATTCCTGTGTAATTCATATTTAGTTTAAAGTTATTTTGAATCTTTTTAATTCAGGATTATATTTTGTATTTGTTTCTGATTAGTTTTGAGATCTTACATCTATCATATAATACCTTTTTAATTTAATTTTTAACAAAAAGGTTTTCTTTTTTCTTGCATATTATTCTAAGGGTATGTTCTATGCTAGTAATATTTCTTAATCATTCTGGATTTTTTTCTGATATTTGAGAAAAAATCAATTTCTGATTAAAAATTTTCTCATATAGATTATATATATAAGTTTGTGTTAGTCTTTTCTATATAATTTAAAGCTATTGTATTCCAGTTTATCTGTAATTTCTTTAATATGAAATAAATTTTATTGGCTTTTCTGTAAACTTTGAAGTCTTTTCTTGGAATTGCTGGTTTTGCTTTAATTTTTTTATTGAAATTAAAATAAATTCTTTTCTTTTTCAGATACTTGTATATAATCTTAATAATTGTTATTTTAAGTTTATGCAAATATTCTTAAGCTCTTTAATGCTATACTTTGGTTTTTGACAATTCTAGATTATATTAAAAAGTCAGAGTTCTATTTTTTGTTTGAATTTTTTCTATTATTCAGTTATAGAGTTTATAGGATCAAGTATTCCTTTTTCTTTTATTCTATATTACTTCTGGATTTATTTTTATTTGTGTCATTTTTATTAATAATAATATATGATCACTTTCTATTAATGTTTTAATTGGAATGTTTTTGAAATTATATACTGTATATTGTTCAAATTGATTTCTGGTAATAATCAAATATAATAAATTCTACTATATAATATATTGTTTACCTATATGAAAGTATTGTTTTATTTTTTTCAGGAGTTTTGAATATTTATATAATTTCAATGTTCTAAAAAGTTGAAAAGACCTATTTCAGCCTTTTTATATCTTGAAATCTTTTTGTTTATAATTGATCAATCTATTATTAAATTGATATAGCATTAAAATATTCTATCACTATAATTTTGAATTTTTTTTTTACTTGTCTATAATATTTGTTTAAAGTATCTACTGTAATTATCTACTTTCTATTTTTTCTGATAAAATATAGACTTTATAAATGCAAAGTTTGCTTCTTATTGATAGAAAGTTGATATCTATTATATAACTTTCTATCCTTTCAATGAATTTGAACTTCTTTTTAATGTTTTTATTAATTAGAAGTTTTATATCAGATCCTTTGAACCTTTTATTGTTAATAATATAAAAGAACTTATGTATTTATTATAAGTTATAGGCAAAATTAGTTGCTTCTTTGACTAATTTTGTTTCACGAAAGCCTAGTATATCATTATTAAGTTTTCTAATTAGTTTATATAATCTTTGTTGATATAGACTAGTATTAATATCTCTAATATTATATGTTCCAATAATTATAATATCACTTATTGTAGGGATGTCTATAATATAATTATTATATAGGTTGTATTCATTTTTTAATTTTTCAATTGTATTATTTTTGACTGTATTAATGAGATCATTGATTAATGTGTTAAAAGTATTATTAGAAAGAGTTATATTACTATTTAATAGTACTGTTATTTTTACATCTTTTTTTCAGAATGAGCTTGATTTTTCTTGAAAATTTGACTCAATTCTAATATATTATTATTGGATTGATATTACTTTTAAGAGCAATTGTTTCATTTTCTTTCTTTTATTTTAAATTGACTTTATATCTTTTTCTCAATTCGACTTGTTTTATTATTCAATCTTTTGAATTTTTAAGAATTTAATAGAAAGAGTCTTGCTTCTCTTCACTTTTATAATATGGACTTTCTAATTTAATAATATATATATTTTTTATTTTTATAGTTGATTAATTCTTTATTACTACTAATAACAGGATACCTGAAGGATTTCATTATCTTTGAATTCTGTTGTTCACTATAAGTATTAAGTCTTTTTTCTCTCTTATTTATATATAATTTTTTTTTAACTACTGGTTTTACTTCTAAGTTCTTTTCTGAAGTTGATACCTATTAATTCTTATGAGACTTCAAATATCTATTTGATCAAGCTATCTTGGGCAAAATTTGTTTCATAATGTTTTGGAATAGATAAGTTTTTTCTTATCACTAGTATTCTCTATTTGAGTAGTTTTATTATATTGTGGTATTTCTTGTCTAAAGTGTTTCTTCACACTCTAGTAAAGTTTGTATCCATATATAAAAATATGTTATTTTAAAGCTTTGTATAAGTCTTTCATAATTGCAAAGTATACAATAGTATATTCTTTTCTTTTAAGCGTAACTGGATTTCTTGGTATATAATATGCTATAACTTTTATATACTTTACTGCTCTTACTATAAGACTAGTATAAGTATTGTGTATACTACATAGTCATAAGGACTAAATATTGTAGTTCTTAAAAATGTCATTTATTTTATAATTATTTGATTCATATTAAATAAAAATAGTTCTAAAAGTTTTTATTTTGATATAGATAAACTATCTATTATTTAGGTCTTTATTTTGATATAAATAAACTATACTTTAATTCTTTTCTAAAAATAAAAGTGATTATATATATGGATATTTAGTACTTTTCTATATTTCCGAAAAGCAGTTTTAATTTCTTGCTATATGTAGCTATGGTCTAAATCTATTAGTGTAGCAATTATAGTTTTATTTTCCTCCTTAGCTTCTTGCCTAAAGAATCTCTTTTTTAATAATAAATATAGATTTTTTTATTTGTCTGCTTGTATAGTGATTAAAATAAAGTTTTTTTTTTTTATTGATTTTTTCTATATATTGTAAGACATTTTCTATTTTGTCAAAGTTAAAGATTATTTATGCATTGCCATTATAAAATCTTTTTTAAATAGTTACATATCTTTAGGTAGACTCAATGTTCCTTGAAGATAGGCTATTCTCTAATTTTTTGTCTCTCCTAATATTCTAGATATAAATATTCCTATTTATATTTTCTTTTTTCTGAAATATAAAATGGATTGATACTGTCTATTTTATAAGTTGTAGAAGATTTGTTTAACTATATTTTCTTTTTCAACTCTTTCCTAAATGTTTTCCATTTCAAGTTTGTTTTCTAGTTCTTATTATCTATTTCAATTTTTATATTATTTAGGATTTTAATTATAGTTATTGGTTGGATATCCATGTTTTTTCTTTGAGATAGGTTTCTTAACTTGAATATAGTTTGTTATTTTGGAACTATTTGGTTCTTATTTTTCTTGTAAAGTTTTTGCAATATGAGAAGAAATTAGATTTGTGAAAATATCTTGTTTGAGAATACATCTGAATTTTTCATCCAAGAAAGATACTAAAAGATCTTTATCTTTTCCTTGATCTTGAATCCATAAGTAAAGGATATATTATAATATCTTTTACTGCTGATTCTCTAACCACACACAAAAAATATGTTTGCAAGAAGTTTTTATACTTCTTTGCTAATAAAGTCTTAATACTTTTCTTAAAACAACTTGAAATATGATTTCAAGAGTTATCTCTACCCTTTCTCTTTTGTTTACAAACCTTTTTACTTAAAAACTAGACTTTTAATGACCAAGAAAAATCAAGTAACATCTTTGATACTAATGGCAAGAAAGTTATCAAAAGAAGAAAAACTGATTATAAAGTACCTAAAGGTCTATCCAACCTTTGAAGCGAGAGGTTATAGAGATTTTCATAGTAAAAAGATTTATTTTCTTTCTTTTTGATTGTTTTGACCCTCTTAAAGCTTCCACTTTCACAGTTTTCTGAAAAATTTTGCTTACCTCAGTTTGACTCTAAATTTTGGATAGCACAAATTCTCATCAAAGGTGATTGGCTAACACAAAACATGTTAGTTTTTGGAATATAAACAAGTTTCTATTGATCATATTCATGTGTTCTGATAATGTCATGAGTGATTGAAAAAAAATTCTAGAAATGTTTGCCCTAAAAAGCTCAAGTTCCTTAATGAAGACTTCCATAACACCAAAAGACCAAGTGATGGGTAATGTGAATTGCAAACTCCTGTCTCTTATCCAAGTGCCTCAAGTGGTAACAAAGCTTTAATAAAAAAAAGTTGAGGTCTAAATGCTTTTCTTGAGATATCCCAATCCAGTATTCACTTAAATGAAAGACCAGTTGGATTGACTTGTTTGATGCTGCAAGTGATAAAAAAAAAAATTTCTTCTGAGGTTCAAATAAAGCAAGAAAACTATCACAATTAGACAGATTCCTTTTGAGAATAGGTTGTTTTTATTTTTGAATTTTTTTGGTAAGCCTTGAATTGTTCCCTTTCCTCAATTGTTTTTCCTCTTTTCTCTTTTTTAACTTAACAATTCATTGATTTTTGGATAATCAACAGTGATAAACTGTTGGCAATGATTCTGGTAAATAGAGGTTATTATCAATCTATTAGGAAAATGTAATATTGTTTTCAAAATTTGACTTAGAGTACTTTTGTATAAAGACAAGTTAGTCATGTTGCGAAAGTCTGTAAAATATTGTAGTGTGATAAAAATAGCATCTACTATTATTGGATAGTTATTTTTAGTCATGATCTTCATTCTATTTCTATTTTTATCTATTTCTTTGATATTCTTTGATATTCTTATTGGTACTTGATTAGCGTAGATCACTTTATCAAATATAGTACGTAACATAATTTACTGTAGATCAGGTAGCCCAGAAGGCCTAGGAGGCCCAAGTGATCCATTTTTACAAATATATAAGCAGTCATAATTCACTTAAAAGTAGGATAAGTTTATAGCTTCACTTGACTTTGGAAGTTTAGGAATAATTTCACTTTTCCTCTAGGAGATTGGATATCTTCTTTTGATTTTAGGACTAAAGGAATTGTCCTAGTTTTCTTGATTTATTAATAAACTTGAATTCTGAGCGAACCATATTTATTTGAAAACACTTTATGACACTGTTTAAAGGATTCTTGGTAAATCTCTTCTTGAATAATTCTTTATTATAAACCACTTCTTTAAATCTTTCTTTGGAAATTGTCCTTTTAAAAGCAATTCCACTTGGACACACCGGTCAAATATAAATTTGATGACAATATATATAGATTAATGATAATCTATCACAATTAATTTTAGTGAAATCTACTACTATTTTTTGAGTGGATAAATCTAATTATAAACTAGATAATTAATATATAATCATCAATAATATGACTAGACTAATTAATATTGAGTTTATAAATTTTATATTTTATTAAGCTAGTTCTTTTTGTATATATCTAATAGAATTTGTTACATTTTTTAATATTTTTAAATATTATTTATTCAAATCTTTGAAGAAAGTATTTTGTCTTCTTTATTATTATTTATAATATCAAATCAGTTTCTATTAATTTATTTTTATTTATGTAAAGTATCAAATTAGAATATTCTAAGCTAAAAGAGCAAAAATTCTAGAGTTTATCAGAATAGAAAGATTGAGTTGTTTATAATAGATTAAATCAAAAGTTTTTTTCATATAATATTTTTGATAATATGATCATAAACATCAATCCTTAATTAAGAAATATAAAAATTTTTATCTTTATATAATCTAATTTGATTTAAGCTTGTTTTGAATAATTAAGTATAACTTTCATAGAATAATCGATAAACTTGATCAAAAAGTAATTTTTGATTTTAATTTTAAGTAATATTGAATTATAAACCTTATAATTATAATATAAAAATATTATTATTATAATATTAATCCATAGGAAAACTCTTTCTACTGATCCTCTGACTATACACAAAAAAGATGTTTACAAGAAGTTTTATACTTCCTTGTTAATAAAGCCTTTATACTTTCATTAAAACAACTTGAAGCTTGTTTTTATTTATCTCTTTTACCATTCCTTACTTGTTTATAAATTTCTTTGAATAAAAACTTGAGCCTTTAGTAACCTAAAAGATGCAAGTACATACTTCCTCTATTAAAAGCAAGAATGTTCTAGGAAGTAAAAGGATTGACAAGTGGAATGTTACCTTACAGAGCTAGAAGTAATAAGAAATAGAGGTTTTGTTAACAAGAAAAGACTTATTATCCACCTTCTTACATACTATCTTGTACTTTCTTAAAGTGTCTATTATTTTTCATGGTTTTCTTGAGGAATTTTGCCTACCTCAGTTCGATCTTGAATTTCTGGTAGTATAATGTCACCTGGTATTTAATTGGTTGACATGAAACATATTAGTAGCTGAATTTAAACAAGCTCCTATTGGTTACCTCACATATTCTAATAATATCATTGGTGATAGAAAGAGAAATCAAGGATATGAATTCTTTCCCTTCTCCAAATGAAGTTTAACTGAAGCAAAGAAATCATAAGGCTATTAAGATAGGCACTAAATTCCTTAGGTGATAAAAAGATGATTATTTGTTCAAGCTAAAATCTTCAATTCCTTATTATCTCAGTCAAACAAAATATGTGAAGAAGATTATTTTCTTATTCATGATTAGGCTATAAGACTGAAAAGCAGAGAAATATAAAACACTGTCCTTCTTTAAGATTGAGAATGTATTTCTCCAGACATTGTGTAATAATATCACAATTAAGATGAATATCAGTAAAATTTTTTTAACTAGGTGTGGCCACTGGAAGATATCGGGAGTTATTCAATAAGATTAAAAAGTCACATAAGAATCTAGAGTCTATTATTAATTATCTTTTTTTGTGTGGGTGAATATAAAATCAAGATCAAAAGAAAGAAAGTATTAAGCAAGACCTGGATCCGAGTAAACAATAAGTACTTCAGATAGTCACAAGAAAATAATTAAGAGCACAGATGAATAAGTTTCTCAGATAGTTAGGAAAAAAAAAGATATTCTAGAAGGATTATCTTTTAATAAGAAGAGGTTTCTAGCAGAGGTTCTTTGGAGAACATAAAGTATTTTTATTTTTTATTTTTATTTTCATATAACCCAGTTGTGCATTTTTAGATATTCCCTTTTCTTTTATTTTTTTTTATCCCTTTTGTAGTTTCTCGAATTCAGTTCCTTGGAAAATAATAAGCAGTAACAACCTGTTGGTAATGATAGATAAGTTAGAAGGATCTTTACCTAAAATTTAGTTTATAACGAAATATTGTTCTCAAAATTACATTTAGAGGTTAAAACTCTTTTGAGAATTGAAAACCATTGACGAGTGTGTTAGTATGAGTCTTTTAGTTTAGCTATGATACAATTGCCCTATGTATCTTAATTAGTTTTCTCAATGATTAATAAATACATAATACTGATCTGATCACAGGTTTAAAAAAAAAATATATTATTATTAATCCATAGGTTTTATTTTTTTATTATTATAAATTAATTTAAATATATAAGGTATATATACGTATATAGTCTATTATAATATATTGTAAAAATTTTTGAATAAATATTAACTTATAATTTTTACTTATAATTTAATAACAATAAATAGAATAAAAATTATATTTGTATTTTTAAAATAGAGTATTTAAAAAAATTTTTTTAAAAAAAAATATTTTAAAAATCATAAATGCTTAATTTGAAAATAAAGAATAGATTTTTTAAAATATTCAATTTTTGTCTATATATCACAAATAAAAAAAATTAATTTAAAATTATTTTAATAATGATTTTATTAAATAGAAACAGATAATTTAATAAATTTATTTTTTACAATTTTTTTTATTAATCATAAATGAAATTAAATAATTATCAATTTTAAAATCCTATATAGTTGTTATGATAAAATTAAAAAAAATTTTAAAATAAATTTTACATGATAAATAAATAATTTAATTATAAAAAAATTATTTGTATTTAATAAAAAAATTTATTATAGTAAAAAAATTATATTTATATTTTTTTTTTATACAGTATATAAATTCTATATATAAAATTTGTTAATAAAGTGGCACCTGTTTTTTTTTTTTTTTAATTTAAAATCAATTTTTTATAATAAAATATTAATAAAATTATATATATATATAATTATGATAAATATATTAATATTTTATTTTAATTCAATAATTATTTATTAAATTTTTTATAAAAAATATTAGTTTAAAGACTTTGACATCTGACTATATGTATATTTTAGATTTTGAAAAAATAAAAAAATAAGAAAATTAGTAAAAAAGAAACTACTTATCTTTTTCAGTAA
Source organism: Acaulospora colombiana (assembly GCA_910592055.1). Classification (NCBI taxonomy): domain Eukaryota; kingdom Fungi; phylum Glomeromycota; class Glomeromycetes; order Diversisporales; family Acaulosporaceae; genus Acaulospora; species Acaulospora colombiana. The sequence continues at coordinate 5,104 of CAJVPT010004553.1, read as the reverse complement.
ATTTATTAAATTTATTATAATATTGTTTATATATTTGAACTTGTTAAAGCAAGATATTGTTCTAGTTACTTGATTTAATTTATTTTTTTCTTTATTAAATATAACTATTTAATATTGTTTTACAGATACTGTAAGTATCTTTTTTATATGTATACAATAATTCTGAGATTCTATTATAAAGTTTTTTATTGAAATAAATATATTATATTTTTAATTCAATTTAAGAAATTAAAATTTTATTGAAGTAATTTATTAGATCAACGATATCCTGATTGTCATGTTTTTGATCCAATCAAATATATACTGCATAGTTTGTTTCAGGAGGATTGATTTCTTTGGTACTGATTTGAAAAGCATTAGCTACATTCTTTCAATATGTTTTTCATTTCTTTTTTGGATTTGACAATCCAAGTTTTATGTTTGATTGTGGGCCATTTAATTTACTGTATATATCAGATTTATCCTTTTTTAAGCAAGTAATATGAGAAGCAAATCTTGCCAAGATGGTATCAATAGCTGAAATACACATTACAATTCGAATTTTTTTTTTTTTTTCCAAAAGAAATATATATACTGTATACTTAACTAATTAAATTATATTAAAAGGTACCAATTGAAATTACCTAAATAAACAATAAATAATTACACAATCTGCACGGTTTTTGAATCTAACCTAAAAACAAAGTCAACATCGTGACCACCACGTATTGACGAAGAGTGCAGGATTTAACACCCAACGTGTCACTGGTCATAAAGTATTTCACATCTATCGATGAAAACTTGGCTTTGTTCATCGATAATGGGGAACCCCGCAAGTATCATACAAATTTCCGATCCAACTAGTTGAACGAACGTCATGAATGTCGACTTTAATGCACATCGTTATCACCACCATCTCGCATCATTCGTTCGTTATCGTGATCGTTGATGGATTGATGGTGAGAATTGCATAAGATTTTGTGACGTCCATCGGGTGACAATTGATTTCAAGCCGTTTGTCTAGTTAATCAGTTAGGATGTCATTTTGACGGTGTGGTGTGTCTATAGTAGTACATGTTAATTACGCTATTACTCATGCAATGCGGAGTTGCGTGATGGCGTGACTGCATTCTGTTCGGGTGTAGTAGATGGCGACGTGTTCGACACATCAGCGGCTGTTTGCGAATGAGGTATTGATGGACGGTTGTCAGTTATATTTATTATGATAGATGAGTTCGAGTTGCGACCTAGTCCAGTCGAAATCCACGATAGAGATTGTGAGAGATGAGTTTCTTGCATCACACTTCCGTTTTGTTCTGGTACTGGGGGAACTGGCCTCGTAGGAGGTCGCAATTCGCCATTATTTCCGGTTGGTATTGGTGGAATAAGACGAACCGGGGGTGATGAGGTTATTATGGGAGAGTGATTCATGTCAATGGTCAAGGCGTTCGAATTCGAATTAGGCCGATACGATTGCGATGGCACCTGAACTGCTGATCCACCATCTGTCGATGAACTCGATGTAAATGTTCTAAATGATGTAGGTCTCGATTGTGTCAGTAACTCGGATCTGGGCCTAACATTCCTATTAATATTATCATCCTCCACATTCGTTATTATACCATCTAAAGAACTTGTTTTTGATATGTATGGTGGTGGAGATCCCGCATCTTGTAATGCTTTCGTGTACGTGGGTGGAGGTGTTGACAATACTTGTTCCATGTCTCTCATGTATTGATCATCTATTGTATCGTTGTCATTCCTGCTTTCCTCTTCGCCATTATCATTACCTCGTTGCTGAGATGAGGCAAATGAGCTGAAACTTCGCAGTCGATTGGAAAAAGCTCCAAATCTATAACTTGCATATGTTTGATAGGTTTCGTGTGGTGAAGATGATGATCGCATTGAAGTGGAGGATCGGTTGCCTTGTGAATAGATCATCCCCTGATTGTTATTATCACCCCGACGATGTTGTTGTGAATTCGGTGGGCCATAACAATTCAACCTTACTATGGCCTAATTAAAATTTTTGCAAGAGAGGATTAATCAGTTTCGAATAATCCAACTCATCATGTCTTAAACAAAGTCGATCAATGATAAATTCAATTCCGCATGAATAACAAATTCTGATTCAACTCACCCAATAAACCAAATATGCGAACACCAAAAATCCTGCTACCGTTATGATGGTCGACTTTGGGAATTCGTCATTATCGACGAAAGAACTTGCTAGCATCACCGTTATTATCATTATCGCAACGACTATGTAAACGCGGGTCACATATTTATGGAACTTTGGATATCGTGAATTGGTCATTTTTTTTGTTGGTGGGATCTTTTTGTGTTGGCTAATTTGTGAAAAGTAATTTCGTCTGGAAAATGGTGTATATATATATATATATATACAGTATATACAAACGCTTTTCTAGCAAGGATATACCGGAAATTTGGCTAGAATTTTTAAAGGTATTTTGAAAGGAAACGGTTGAAACAGGTCATGGATGGATTATAATAAGGAAATTCGGTATAATGGATTTACCTTCGATGCCGGTTAAATAATGAATATTCGCATCATTTTTTGGATAGAAAATTTTTTATTGTACCACATATGTGCGCATAGATTTAGCATTTACGCATGTGTTGCATATAAATCCTTCTCTAATTTAACCGATTCCATAGTTCCTTTTTTGTGTAGGGTATTCTACAAATTTATCCTAGATCAGGGGTTGTTTATGAACCAAATTTAGCCATTATGCGATTGTGATGGTATAATGAATAATAATAAAAAAAAAAAAAATCTTTTTCCAAAATTGTACGTGGAAGACGTACTCGCAGATCTCCTTTTTCATTTTTGTTATAACAAGGGCTTAATGAAATGTCGATATCATTACATCCTCGTTAATCACGTCCGTCTGGTTGGCATTGAACGTCCTTCAAATCAACGTGCGATAAGCAAAGTTGCCATGTGCGCAAATTCAAGCCTGTTTAAGATCGTATTTTGTTTCAAAATGAAATTATCCATTTCGAACATCCCTTTTTGTCTCATCCCCTGGTCATAAATTGCGGGTGCCTAGAGGTATCAAACTTTTTAAAAAAGTTTTTATTTTATTTTATTTAATTCTTAAAAAAAGCTTTAATTTATCGTATCGTGAAAAATAAAGCATTTGATTTGATTTATGAAAAATTACCTTGAATATTTCATGCCTATTATATTATAAAATATTTTAACTACCGTTGATACACTTTGGCATACCGTACTTTTAACAAGCCATTGATAGATAATTCTTTGATCAAAAATTTTAACTAGGCATTAGTGTAACCCGGGTGAGGTTTGGACATTAGACTTTGATGTTAAAAATTATTTTCCCCATACCGTATTACCACGCATTCATTATCATACTGTACAATTTAATTTATTAATCATTACGTTTATTCTCTCTTCTGCATGTTGCGGTAATTAAATAAAATTTTATTTGGCCAAAAATTCGAGAAAAAAATCAAAATCTACCCAATATCTCAAATAAAGGTTTGGCAGATATAGCAGTGAAATACGGTAAAATCATTTTGCCATAACCAAGCTGCCCGTGTGTCACATGCTTAACTTATTCATGATCTAGTGACTCAAATAGATCCCTTTTTTTTTTTTTTTTAATTTACAGTACGTGCGCAATAAACTTTGACGCACCGGTAACCCCATACCCGTGGACTATCGTACAGATAAGCTTTGTATTGATACATTGACTATGATATGTTAATTGTTTTTCCAATGATTAATTAATTAATTAATACCAATTTACATTACATTAAAAAATGAATTTACAAGCAAGACTTATAAAGACAGACGTTAACTTCATCATTTCATGCACTCATTCCAATTAGAGGATGTCTTAGTCGCCATCGACAAGTCCATCGTACTCGTTGACTCGGTTCCAATTTCACTTCCCCCATTCACCGAAGATTCAAAATTGTTATTCGAACTTTCAATCATTACAGACTCTTCATATAACCCACTAGTCTGTGTCGTTGGTGACACATGACACTGTGCATTCTCGACATCTGATAGTTGTTTAAAGAACGAATGACTTTTCCTTTTGTCTCGATCATCGTATTTGCCTTTTGCTATAAATATTGTTTTCTTTATGATGACTATGATGATCGATATGATTAATATGATGGCTATTATCGTGCCTGCCACAGCTGGGATAAAATATGGAGAGCGAGAGTCATATGGACTTATGTACGGTGGATTTGGCGGCGACGGCAAGTGCGGGTTTGCTCCGAAAGGATTGTCAGCACCATTCTTCCTATTACCCGGGACCTCTGGTGCGTTATCATCGCCAATGGGAAGTTTGGAGACTATAGCTCCTGACAAATCTAACGAACTTGTGGTCGATTTACCATTCCTGCCAGAAGCAAGTGAAGGATCCCGTATTGATGTCTGATCGAGATTCGAAGTTTGTGGTGGTTGTGCGTTGGCCGATGTCAATGACTGCACGAAGCTTGGAGTGATGCTTGGTGGTATCTGTATAGAGGCTAGTGCAGAGGTTAACGGCTGCTTTGAGGTTGGTATGACATTTGGTGACGGCCGTAGGGATGTTGAGATGCCACCAGAGGTTGTTGATATGACATCGGGAATTGACGGTTGTTTTGTCGAAGTTTGTAAATCAACTGGTTTTGGCGTTTCAGATGATATTTTGATTGGTGCGCTGTTGGTTACAGTTAGTAATTGGGTTGGCACTGATGCGTGGATTGGTGCGGAGATTGGTAGTATTTTGGATGTTATGCGGATCGGTGCGGATAATGTGGAGGTTGGCACGCGAACTGGCGGCACACTTGTTGGTACGCGAACTGGCGGTGCGGATAATGTGGAGGTTGGCACGCGAACTGGCGGCACACTTGTTGGTACGCGAACTGGCGGCACACTTGTTGGTATGCGTATTAGTGGCACATCTGTTGGTAAGTGAACTGGTACGTTCGTTGGCACATCTGTTGGTAAGTGAACTGGTACGTTCGTTGGCACATCTGTTGGTAAGTGAACTGGTACATCTGTTGGTATGTGAACTGGTACGTTCGTTGGCACATCTGTTGGTAAGTGAACTGGTACATCTGTTGGTATGTGAACTGG
>CAJVPT010004552.1:0-13302 GCA_910592055.1 Acaulospora colombiana | reverse complement strand
TGTAAACAATAGGGGAAGAGTAGAAGCGACTCTTGAAGTCATACTTCAAGTTGTTTTAAGGAAAGTATTAAAACTTTATTAGCAAGAAAGTGTAAAAACTTCTTGCAAACATCTTTTTTGCGTATGGTCAGAGAATTAGTGGAAAGAGATTTTTTCTTTTTAATTATTAATGATATCATTAAAACATATAAATATAACAAATAAGAACTTATTAATATTTTAAAAATTAATTTGTTTTATATTAATCAATTATTTTTAATAAATATTGTATTACTCAATAATTCAAAATTAAATTAAAATAAGTAAAATTCTTTAAAAAACTATAAAGGTGAAAATTTTAAGAGAAATAAAATAATTAACAAAAAAATAAACTATAAAATTTTAAATATTTTACAATTAAATTGTTTTTTAAAAAACTTTTTATTATTAATAATAAAAATATTATTTATTTTTTTTAATTATTGAAAGTTAAGTTTTAATAAATAAAAAAAAAGTATAATAATAATTCTTAAAAATATTCTTCGTTATTTTATAAATAGTAGTAAAATTTTATTCATTAAAAAGTTTAAAAACTTTTGATAAATATTTTTTTTATATATAATAAAAAAAATCAATAAAAGGAATTTTTTAATAATATATTTTTTAAATTTATTATTATATATTTTTACATTTATTGATTTATATAAAAATTTTTTATTTTTTATATTAAATTTTAAATATTAATTTCTTAATCTAATATTGTTTTTGTCTATTATATATATTTTTAATATTTTGAAAAACTTTATTTTTTTTTTAAACTCTTTCTACTGATCCTCTAACCATATATAAAAAAGAGATTTGTAAGAAGCTTTTTTTACTTTTTTGCTAAAAAGTCTTATATACTTTTCTTAAAAATTTTTAAAGAATAACTTCAAGAATTATCTCTACTCTTCCTTACTTGGTTACAATTTTCTTTGATCAAAAACTTAACTTCTGATAACTAAAAACAAGTTAAATAACATCTTTAATATCAATAACAAAAAAGTTTTCAAAAAAAAAAAAATCCAATAATAAAATACTTAAAAGCCTTCTTTATTTTTGAAGTAGTAGGTGTATAGAGGTTTTTGATAGCAGAGGGTTTATTTTTTTCTCTTCCAGTCACTTGTTAACTTCTTAGAGCTATTATTTTTATGATTTTCTAAAAATTTTGCTTACCTTAGTTTGATTCTAAATTTTTAGTAATATAAATTCCCATTAAAGATAATTAGCTAATATGAAATATGTTAGTTTTAGGAAAAGTAAATAAGCTTCTATTTTTTTTTTTTTGCCCTCTGTTAGGCTAGTTACATATGCTTTATTAAATATTTGTAAGCTGTACATATAACATGAGGCACTAAAGCTAATTCTTTAACTAACTTACTCATTTTGGTTGTTTTACCTTTCTAAGTACAACTTCAGGAGTAATTGATTGCTCCGTTAGGAGTTCAGATAAATATCTTTCCAACTTCTAACATTATTGCCTGCAAATCACTCTTTTGAGTTCTGACAGAGATTAAAACCCAACTATTTCATCCCATACTTTACTCCATCTTACAGGACCTGTTTGAGTATCATATTTTCTATTTCTTCTTTCTTTAATGATACTTGATATGATCGATTTCCTGATACCTTGGCCCTGTTTCTTTGTCTCTATAGATGTGTCAGCCTTTTGATTTTGTCATCTCTATTGATTCCCAATATCTGTTTCCACTCTATCAACTTTTCACATCTAACATTCCAAATTTTTTTTCTAAAGTGGTTATATGTTTTCTTCTGCATCTTCATTATCCACTTTCTTGCTTCTTTACCAATTCTCTTTCTATAGTACTTCGAGTCTACTATCTTATCCATTAGATCTTTTTCAATCAGTTTCATGCAGAAGCTAAGTATATCCCAACCAGTGTTTGAGATCCTTTCTACCAGTTGAGCTATTTTCTTCTCCATTTCTCCTCTTTCTATTTTGTTATCAACTGTCAGACTTATTCTTTTTCTTCTGACTCCTTTTTCCTCTCTACCAGGAGTTTGTTGAAACCTTGCATCATATCTTCCATACCCTTCTGCCAGGTTTCTTGTCACTGAGTTTTATATGTTAGACATTTTTGCAAGTGTTCTATTGTCTCTTCCTGCTGTTTACATGTGAGACATTTTATTTGTTTATATAAGTCTGGTCTTCTTGTGACTAGCTTTGTTAATGTGGGTAGCTCATCGCTGGTCATTTTAACAAGAAAGCTTTTTCTTTGTGATCCTTTGAAGGAAGTATTTCATGTATGTCCATTATTTATTTGTTTCTAAACTAAGTTTCTTATGTAACTGTGCTGGTCTTGGATTTGATGACCCTACTTTTTGTCTATTCTATTTTGGGTTATCCATTGGTATGCTATTATTTTGATATTGGTTTTTTTAATAAACTGCCTTATTGGAGTATCCAGCACTATATTTTGCCATTTGATTTCGGTAATAATCTTAGGTAAGTTCAGATCTTGCCATTTTATTGTTGAGAACTTTAATACTTCTTTGGTTAAAATTTCTGCTTCCTTATTATATTGAATGTTGAAATATGTTTTAACCGTAATAAGATTTAAATCTAATTCTTTTTTCTTTACTAGGCTCAACATTTGTATCTACAAGAATCAATTTTATTCCTTTAGCCATCTTTTGTAGATTTTTTTGGGATCCTCCTTTTCTATAGTTTTTCATTTGGAGATATAGGCTTGACTATCAATGTGAATCTTGACCTTATTGTTAACTGGTACTACTAGTAGTATAGTGACTATCGTTACTAGTTCTGCTTTTGTGGATAAAGGCCAATCAGCTACCCCTGTTTGAAACTTGCTTTCTCTTCCTGTTTCTCCAATTTGTATCCATGCTGCACCCATCTTCATATTTTCATTTCCATAATCAACAAGGGATTTATCAAAGTAAAAGGTCATTGTGTTATTGTTATTATCTCCCTTGTTACACCTGAGTATTTCAATTAGATGGATTTGATATGTGCCTTTTTTAATATTCTCTTTAATGAGCTTCTCCTCCCAGTTTTCGATCGCTATTTTTTCCAGTTGTCTTCTATCATATTGTATAGTCACCAAGTCTATATAAATAGTTCTACTTATTGATTTCTCTAGTGCTACCTTAGAACAAGGAATTTCTAAAAGTTGAGCTCTCCTTATAGATTTCCTAGTATTAAGATAAGGAACCATATATGTTTATTCTATATTTGATTCTATTATACATCAGTTTTCTGTCTTGATCCCTTCTGGACAGCCCTGGTATCATATCAGGTTTGATCTTAAGTTTTCCTTAGAGCTGTAACATTTGAAATGCTCTATTTTAATACATCCTTTATTGTTATCTAGAATCAACTTTTTCCAAACAAGTTGCTGCTGCTGATTATTGCTCTTGATAATCATCCAAAGTTTTTGCCTTTTATCAAGATTAAGATTGAGTACTGGATATTATGGACTTCATTTTAACCAATCTTCTTTCTAAGTTCTTATGAGCTATCCTAGTTTGTTTCCTCACATTTCCCTTATTATTGACAAGTACCATTCTGGAATAGGTCCCTTACTTGTCTTCTGTAAGAGTTGAAGTATTCACCAGTCCAATACTTCTCTAGTTTCATAGTTGATAAGCTGATTCATATATATTAACTTATTGTATTTGAGTGATGGAATGGTTTTACTATATTCTTTTATTATTAAATGATCTTTAATTGAACTATTTCCAATATTTCAATTAAAGATATTATTTCACTTTCAGTTATGGAAAGTTACCTCCATATCTTTGATCAGTTTCAGTACTTGTAATGCGAAGTTGCCCCTTTCCGAAAAATAGTTTAATGAGTTACATGTGAGCAGGTTGAGAGGTTCCCAGTACTTAATCTGTGATTACTTTAACCTGATGATTGTTGTGATTCCGGCTGATCCTAAGTAGTTTAACCTATTGCACAATTCTATTATTTGACTTTCTTTTTGCAACATTTAAACACTTTTTAAATTGTAAATCCTGGGATGATGTACTACACTATTAGGTATTTTTGAACAGTTTTCTATATGCCATTGTTAGAACATTACATATTCACCAAGATAGTACATTATGCTGCATTCTGAATTTGATTTTAGGTATTGAGACTCTGTTCAGAATATAAAGTGCTTGTTTATCAGTTAACTTTTTGTTCTTTAGGGACTTGATAACTATATTGATTTCTTTAAGCATCTGTTCTTTGAGTTCAATAACAGATTTTTGATTACCTGTCCAGATCCCTAGGAATCTTGTCTGTTCAGCTCTATTCAATTCTCTAACTACTTCTCTGTTGACCCCTGCTTGGACCTCTTCTGGATATTGATTGAGGTAATTAATACTGATTTGCTACTATTAATCTGTGAGTTATTTGTCCTATAAAAGATTCTTGCTTCTTCCAGAATCTTTTTCATATTCTCTTTGGATCTTACTATCCATATTGTATTATTCGTAAATGCGATAGCTGTGTGCCTTGACTCTAGCTTTCTTTCAGTATTTTTCTTTAACTCTAGATTCCAAATCACTGACATTTTGTAGCCTTTTGTATCCTCATTCTGAATCTTGCACAATAAAGGATCATAGAATATCCTCCACATTAGTGATGAGATGGTTTCTCCTTGATCAATTCCATCACCTGCTATGATTATTTCAGTTATATTTTTCTCAAATATAATCCTAAATTCTCAATTTCAAAATAGACTCATTATGATTTGGATAAAGCCTTCTGGTATCTTGATTCTATTCATTGCCTTGACTAATATATTCAGACTAATAGTATCATATGCTTTTGCTGTATCTTGGAAAAGTATTCATAACTTTTTTTTATTTTCTCTTGCTTCCTCAAAAATGTTATTGAGAATTTGAATCAGTTCTACTATACTTTTTCCTGGTAATCCTATATAATTAGGTTCTTTCAATATATTATTAATCTTGTAGATATTTCCCAATCTATTTGTGAGGATTTTGATGAAATATTTTTGTGTGACTTCCAACAATACTATTGGTCTGGTATTGAGGAGTTCTCATCCCCATGGTTTTGGTTTTGCTATGGGATATATATAATTTTACTTCTATCTTATTGGAGTAACTTTCTACCTTAGAAAACAGTTAAGCATCTTTCTAAGATATTCTTTTCCTTCTTGATCCAGTTTTTTTAGCATTTCATAACTGATTTGTGATTTTTCTGGGACTTTATTATTGGGAAGTTCTTGAAGCGTTTTATGTGGTTCTTTTTGAGAGACTGGTTCTAGTAGGTTTTTATACCATCTTTTATTAATATAGTCTTTAGAATGGTATTCTTTTTTCCAATCTTCTATAAGGCTGTCAAAATTGGTGTTTCATTTTTTGAATGCCTCATAATGATATCTCCTTATTTCTCTTTCAATTTCTCCCTTCTTGGTAGTTATATATTCCTTTTCTCCATCTTTAACCTTGATCCTATTTAATGTTATTTTGACTTGCTCTCTGTCAGTTAAGGAGTTTACCATTCTTTTTTTATTACTACGTAAGTCATCACATCTTTATTTCAAGGCTTTTTTGATAGCATCCCTTGTTTTTTTTGCCTCTGTATTCTGACAAGTGAGTTTTAAGCCTTCTATTGTATTCTGTATATTTTTTTTTAATAGTTTTTATAGAATTTGGGAAACATTATATTGGATACAATAGTTTTTGATCTGATGATTAAGACTGAAGGTAGTGCTATATTTCTTAATTGCCTTGTTAAGGGCTTACAATTTGATTGGATCATGTGTATTTTCTACCCTTTTAAAGAGTACAAATAGTTGAAGAGCTCTCCGATACTTGATGAATTCTGACCCATGTCTAAGATATTTTTTTTGAGAAGCAGATAGCTTCTTGGTCATAAACTTGTTATATGTCACCTTGCATATTTGTTCTTCAAAAGTCTTCCAGATCTTGTTTGCATGAGCTTCTCTTTTACCATTCTCTGGTTCATCTTTAAACAATAGATCCATTGTCGTTCTGAGTTTGTGATTCAGGTTTTTACTGAATACCTTTCACTATTTAGGTGTTGACCCCTTTATATCAATTCTTTGTTTACTCTTTATGGGAGGCTTGCTTATAGTATCTCTTATAAAGAGATTGGTATCATGCATTGTTAGCACTAGCATAGTATGATCACTTTTTATTGTTTCTTCCATACTTTGGTTGTCGAATCTGAGTATTGGATAGTTTGTAAGACTTTGAGATATCCATATACAGTATAATCAATCCAACTACTGCTAGTAGCATCCCATCTTATTGGAGTTTTATTTTTTCCTTCCCATATAGCCCGTATGGCTAGAAAGGACTATTCATCTAAAAAGTTGAATAACGGTATTTCTGGATGTCAAGATGGTTTAAATTTAGCTCTAGATGTTGATACCCTGTCTTCTGCAGAGTTGTATACCACATTAAAGTCTCCCATTACTATTATATAAAAGCCTTGTCTGTTCTTTTTTTTAATAAAGCTTTGTACCTTCTTCTATACCTTTATACTTCGTCATTTGTCTGAGGGGATATAAATCTGGATGATATATATCTTGTTCCATTTCATAAGCATATTAATTGCTATTATGTATCCTTCTGTCTCTTCTACTGAAGCTACTTTTCTTTTCAAATCTTTTTTTATCAAAAGACTAACTCCTGTATTATATGGAATGTCTTTATTGGTACTATGAAAATGTTTGAAAGTTGTCTGCTTCTAGAAAGCCCATTTTGCTTTTGCATTGATTAGTTTTGTTTCACATAGCCCCATTATTCCAATGCCTTGTTCCTGTATTTCTTCTATAAGATTATACTGGTTTGTACTATTAATAATGCCTCTAATATTGTGTGTCCCTATTCTAATCATCCTTTTTTGTATATCTTCTTCTTTTGTTTTTTCTATCTGTTGATTCTCTCTATTTTTCTCTAGGAATTTATCTTTTTCTATTTGCAGAAAAGTATAAAGATCTTGATTACTTTGCTGCCATCTACTATTGTTCTTCTTTATTTGTCATAATTTACCCTTGTTTTGTATTTTTGACTTGAAAATAGTGAACTGACATTCCTTCTCTTTCTGTGGTTGGACTGGTGTGCCCTTTTTAGAAATGGTTGGCCCTCCTTTTGAGCAGACTTTTCTCTAGTTTGTCAAGTCATTTGCTAAGCTTCTCTAATATTTTGCTTAGTTGGACTACTTCTAACTCTTGCTTTACAGTTGATATTTGGCTTCTTGTTTCCCATCTTGTTGTTTACCTTTGGTGTTGCCTAATATTCAAAGCTTCATCATCTGTTTCTAAGGAATATTGTAAAGCCTGGTGTGGGACTTGATTCGCTTCTTGATGTCTTCACCTCCCTAGTAGCTCCCTATTGCTACCAGTTACTGGTGGTATAGGCCTTATTATGCTTCTTCTGTTTTCTGACCGATTATTGTTTCTTTTGAGTCTTGCTACCAGTATAGTTTTTTTTCAATTGCCATAATATCTTCATTACTTTCATTATTTCCACTTACTCTATTTCAGCTTTTGCAATCTTGTTTCTTTGCTTCTTTAATCATTATATATGCATTGCCTGACCTAGCTGGATTGGTTGACACCTTGTGATAATAATGATTCTTTGCAATTTATTCTAGCCCTTGATTGTCAATCTTTATTTGATGCTGGAGTGCCTCTTTTAGATCTTTTTTATTTTCAAAGTATACTATTGCATAGTTTTCTGATACCAAGGTAATCTTGTTTTTTGGTATATAAAAGGCTTTAGCCTTTGTATGACTTAAGGCTTCTTCTATAGATTCTGTAGCTAATTATCAACTCCATAAAGTCTTAAAGAGTATCTTTTTCTCTCTTTCAGAATTTGAGTAATTTCTTGATTATCTTGTTCCTTATGGACTATTACATACCATACTTGATTGGATCTTATCTTGATCACCCATTCTTTGTTCAAATTGGTATGTTCTTGATAAGCATAAAGGTAAACTTTGAACTGTTTTTGATGAAAAGATGTTCTATATTCATGGATATTAATAATCTCTTCAAATTCTTCCATTGTTTGTCTAATCACACATTTGCCAAACTTGTGATCTGTATCTACCTATGTGATATATTTTGACCTATTTTTAGCTAATGGAAAGCTTTCTAGCTTGAAGAACCTTTTGTTCTGAGCATATCTTTGGAAGGCTGGTTGTGTGCTCATATCTTTGTCCATTCTTCTAAATGTAAAGTTCTCAGCTTCTTTTTTGTTGACAGCCTCCAGACATCTTGCTGCATCTTCTTTTTTATCAAAGCCAAATGTAATTCACTGGTTACTATTAATAAATTCTATTTTGAAGGAATTTATTTGCTTAGATATCTTTAGAGCTTCTTGAGATATGTAATTTTCTCTTCTTTATTTTCTCCTAGCAACATGGCTTGAAATATCCCCACCTTAATTGATTCCTGTTTTTTTACAAAGAGTGGGTTTATTGTTGTCCCTCGAATCCTGTTTCTTGTATTATAAGACATGTTGTCTGTAATATAGCTTCCCTGCACTGTTTCTTTTAATACTTCTGTTTCTATTTGTTTCACCACTTTACTATTCTCCATTATGACTTCCTTAATAGAGTGTACTTCTTCGAGTTCTGTAGAAGTTGGTCAAACTTCTATCGAGATACTTCCCATTATTGGAACTTCAATTTGATTAGAGCTTGATGCCAGTATTACTGACTTGCTTATTAACATATTATATACCTTTTCTTCTAGCATAGGTGCTTTCAAATCTTTATTTTTACTTTGTCCCTTTTCCCAAAGAGTAAGGATATATTGCCACAGCATATACTCTTTTGTTATCACCAATGGATCTATTCTCAATAGATTGGCAATAATACTATCTAGTATCGAGGAAACATGTATTGACTTAATAGGGATGTGAAGTTGATTGGTTGTTGTTAGTCTCAACTCATGCTGTATCATTCTTGTTTCCCAGAGTACTTGTTGAGGATCTTGATAAGATACTATCTTTTCTAATATTTTCAATAGCTCCTTTTCTCTTTTCTCTAGAATCCTAATTATTATTTGTTCTTTAGTTGATATATTGTCACATAACACACAAAAATTTTAATACATATTGTTATTGTATATATATCTTTTTAACCATGTGATCTGATAAATACTGTTATATATTATTTTTTCATTTGATATATATGGCAATAAGTTACTATATTGAGATTAGAAAGTCTATGTCATGTGTTTTCTATGTGTTTACATGTCCAGTATTTGTTTACTAACATGTAACTGGCAGTGATCAACTGTTGATCTTGCTTTAGATATCATATGCTAGTTGATCACACACATTCTGATTTGTTGATATGTCATGTTCTACTATTTTGTTATAGGTTAATCAATTTGCTTTAATACATGTCAACTAGATGAAAGGTTAACATATTTGTGTTCGCATGACATGAATTAGTTGATCTGGGGTTGTTGTATTGTTGTGATCTTTTAATTGTTTGACCAAGGAGACTTGGACGTCCTCCTGGGTTTCAGTTAGCTTTGAGATTGTGCTAATTTATCAGTATAATCTATTGCTTCTGAGACTTCTCTTAGTGCCTAGAAAGGTGTTAATCTACACTGATCTAGCTAAGAGCTTTGTGGAATTGAGGTTGGATCTCAAGAAGCCTACTGTAAATCAGCTTGTTTTTGTTTTTTCTCCTTTCTAAAAGTAAAAATGATTTAGGAATATCTATCTTTCAAGTTAAGTGAAACTCTTTTCTTGTTATTGTAAAGTAGATTTTGTTATCTAGAAGTGGATAGTTGTGTTCTCTGAGGCTTGTTCTTGTGTAGAAGAGTTTTTGTGAGTTTTTCAAGAAAATTCCAAAAAAAGAATTTTTTTAAAAAAATGTGGATTAGCAAAAAGAGTTTTTATATGTTTGTAAACAAGCTTCTATTTGTTATACCCATGTGTTCCTATTATATTATATATAATATAAAAAAGAAAGTTTGAGAAAAAGTTTTCCTTCAATTGTATATATTCGATTCCTAAGAAACAGTTATGATATCAAAAAGTGAGATGGATTTACACAAAGAAATTCTATCCCTTTTCTAAGTTTCTTAGGTAATAAAAAAATTTTCTAAGGTAAAAGTTGAGATTTTTTAGTTTTTTTTTAATTATCCCAATCTGGTATATGCTTAAATAAAGACTTATCTAATATTACATATAGTAACAAAGAATATTTATTTTAAGATTCAAATGAAGTAAAGAAGAATATTTCAATTAAACAAGACTTTTTTTGAAAAGAGACTATAAAATAGAGCAAGAACCTTTTGAAAGGTTTTGAGTTGTTTTTTGTCTTGGTAATTTATCATTTTTTGAAATAATCAATAGTAACAAATATTGATAATGATCTTGATTAACTTAAAAACATTATACCAAGTTACTAGGAGAGCATAATATTGTTTCCTAAATCTAACTTAGAATACTTAGTTAAGACTTGATTTTGTTTAGTCCAAACTAGATTAATGAATGACTTATATTTTTTATATAGTATAATTCTTCAACTAATAATATATAAAAATAAGTTAGTTGTTATATAAGAAGGTTTGCAAATTATTTTAATATTTTTTCAAGTATCTTAATAAAGATAAGCATTTCAATATGATTGCAGATTAAAAAATATATATATATTAATATTTAAATATATACTAAACTTTAAATTATTAAGATTACTACTAATAAATTTAATATATTATTATAATTGTTAATTTAAAGTAAAATATTTTTCAAAATTCTTTTTACTAATTAATTTTATTTTAATTTATTTTTTTTTTAATCTACAATCATGTTACATAACTTGATTTTTTTTAAGAAGTTATATAATTATCTGTAATATTATAGATTTTTTATATAATAACTAACTCATTATTGTACTGAAGTATTTTAAATCAGGTTTAAAGAACAATATTTCACTTCTCTAAAGAATTGATAAATAACTTCTATTCACAAAATTTATTGCCAATAGGTTGTTACTGTAGATTGTATATAAACCATAAATTGTTAAGTTAAAAGAAAAGGAAAAAAAGAAATTAAAAAAAAAAAACAATTCAAAATCATACCAAAAAGATTCAAAAAGTAAGCAATCCTTTTCTAAAAGGGATCTACCTAATTGAAATAGTCTTCTTGCTTCTTTTTAGCCTCAGAAGAAATCTTCTTTGACATTATTTGTGGTATCGAATGAGTCAATCCAATTAATATTTTATTTAAATGAACATTAAATTGGAATATCTCAAGAAAAGTATTTAGATCTTAGCTTTTGTTCATTAAAGCTTTGTCACTACCTGAGAAGCTTAGAAAAGAAATAAGGATTTGCAATCTATATTATCTATCTTTTAGTTTTTTAATATCATAAATGTTTTCTTTAAAGAACTTGAGTTTCTGAAGGGTAAATATTTTTGAAATATTCTTTTTAATTATCAATAATATCATTGAGACATATGAGTGTAATTAATAAAAGCTTGTTTATATTCCAAAAATTAACATGTTTTGTATCAATCAATTACCTTTGCTGAGAATTTGTGCTATCTAAAATTTAGAGTCAAATTGAAATAGGCAAAATTTCCTAGAAAACTATAAAAATAAAAGCTTTAAAAGGACCTAAACAATTAGAAAGGAAGGAAATAGGTCTTTCTATTGTAACAAAATTTTTATAATCTTTCATTTCAAAAGTTGAAAAAGTATTCAGGTACTTTATAATTAGTTCTTCTTTCTTTGGAAACTTTCTTGTCATTGGTATTAAAGATATTACTTGACTTTTCTTGATTATCAAAAGTTAAGTTTTTGAGTAAAGAGATTTGTAAATAAGAGAAAAAGTGTAAAAGCGACTTTTGAAGTCCTATTTTAAGTTGTTTTAATAAAAATATTAAGATTTTATTAGTAAAGAAGAGAAAAAACTTCTTGTGAACATTTTTTTTATATGTATTTTCATATATAGTTATTTTTATTGATCAATTTTATTATTATTTTCAAAGTAATATTTATTAGAAGTTTTATATAAATTATTATATAATTATTTAATTTTATTTAAATTGAATTATCTAAGAAGACCTGTGAATCAATAGCACAGTGGTAGTGCTTCCAGGTTGCAATCACAAGGTTTGTAGTTCAATATCACTTAAGAACCAAAAATCAAAAACTACTCTTTGATCAAGTTTTATCAGTTATCTTGTGAAAGTCATACTTTATCATCCAGAACAAGATCCAATCAGGTTAGGCTGCAGGAAGATGGGACTTCTGGCTTTCTGTCAATCAGGGGCTGAGATTTATGGTCATACTACTGAAAGGATTGTATAAAGAAAGGCTTCTGGTCTAATCTACCATAGATGCCCCAAGACCTCCTGTCCTGATAATCTTTAGGATCCCCACTCTTCTAGCTCAGGATATCCCAATTTGGTGCTTCACTTAATTGAAAATCAGTTAATAAGGACTGATCTGATATCACAGGTGGTGACAAAGAAGGTAACATATCCCCTTCCGAGATCTGAGCAGATAATATCTGGAAATATTAAAGAGTATAAAATATCCTGTCGGGTATATACAAAAAGGACTAGCTTAGTAAAACAATAACAAATATAAATTAATAAGCTCAATACTAACTAGCCTAGCCATGCCATTGATAACTGTGTATTAATCATTCAGCCCCTAGTTAGATCTGCCCACTCAAGGAGTGGTAGTTGATTTAACTAGGACAAACCATGATAGGTTATCATTAATCTACATATATATAGAAATATCTAGTTTGTATAAGATGATAGATGTCATGCTACAGATTTAATTATCTACCAAATATTAAGCTAATTCTTAATAAAGCTTGCATCTAATACCAGTTGTGGTTTAAATAAAAAAAAAAAAATTATCTAGGAAATTAAATAAAAAAATTTTAATTTTTTTAAAAAAATAATATATAAAGAATAAGTTAAAAAATTTCAATATTTGTCTTTCTTCTCAATTTTTTAATAGTTTTTTAATAGTTTTTAAAAAAATTCTTTAATATTTCTTTATAATATTATAATTTTATTGCTTAATTACTTTTATTATATTTTTTGCTTTTGCTAAATTATTTTTTTTTAAAAATAAAACATAAAAACTTATTTAATAATATTTTATTTTATATGATAAAAGTAATAGTTTAACTAGTTAAAAAAAAACATTTTCTGCTGATCTCCAGTTTTCTTAAAAATTTCCTTTTTTTGATAATTTTATTGAAAAACAAGAGAAGCCAGCTTTACACACACAAGAAAACACTTTTATATACAAAAACCT
>CAJVPT010004551.1:0-13302 GCA_910592055.1 Acaulospora colombiana | reverse complement strand
GGAAACAGCAGTACAAGCCCAAAGCAAACATCAAGGAGGATTGGTTTAGCAATATACTAAAACTGATAGATTCAGCAGACATACAAAACACAATACACAAAGCAAAGAAAACTAGTACACCGGGACCTTCAGAAATCCCTTACATCATGCTAAAGAATCTAGGAAAGGCTGGATTCCAGCTAATGGAGACACTTTTCAACAATGTCCTAAAGGAAGGGGAGGTCCCTAACGACTGGAAGAAAGGTAACATATACCCCATACCTAAACCCAAAGACTGGATGAAAGACATTAATATAACATGACTGATCATACTGTTGGAGACAACAAGAAAGATATTCATGAGCATCTTGACAGAAAGAATTATGAAAATATGTATCAAACATAAGATACTATGTACCAACAACTGGGCAGGATTACTGGGAGGAAGCACACAAGAACCAATCCACATCCTAAATAACGTGATGGAGAAAGCCAGAGAGTTCAAAAAAGAAGCCTGGATTTTTAGTCAGGATATTAGTAAAGCGTATGATTCCATCAACAAAAACATGTTGATTCACACTCTTAGAAGAATTCACATACCAGAAAGAATAATAAATATCATGGACCACCTACTAACAAACAGGAAAAATAGAGTGATCACGGCATATGGCCTAACAAAGGAATACACGGTCCATGAAGGGATCGACCAAGGGACACCATTTCTCCAATGCTATGAAGAATTTTTTATGACCCCCTGTTACAAGAAATCGAAGACAGATATACGGGGTACACAATAGAAACCAAGGTCCCAGTAGATTTGACACCACCGGAAAAAGGAAAAATGGTCAGCGAAATAACCAAAAGAACCAATATTACTGCAACAGCCTATATGGATAACACAACATGGTTTGCGAACAGTCAAGCATCTATGCAGGCCATATTGAACAAGATAGCAGAGTTCATGAAGATAAACGACATACAAGTCAACAGTGAAAAATTATCACTGATCTGTGTTAACGTAAGCAAAGTGAATAGGGAAACAAGCATCCAGCTAAATGAAACACAGATCCTCCCACTACAACAGAGTGAAGCAACCAGAATCTTAGGGGTATGGATATCAGAAGACGGGAAGAAAGCACATAAAAAAGACATCATTAAAAGTAAAGTAGACACCACCACTAGAATGTTAGCATGAAAGAAGATAACTGACAAACAGACCCGTTATATCATTAACTATGCTCTTTATCCAGCAATAGAATATTTATTGAATGACCTAGTCCTCTTAGAAAAAGAATGTGACAAAATAAGTAGCAAAATCAACAAAGTCTTTAAGCATAAGATAGAACTATCGACAACAACCCCAAACAGCATCATCTACGCAGACTTCGGGTATAAACTATTCAACTTATGGGATAGACAAATCCTCATGCACGGAAAGAATCTCTACAATAGACTGAACAGCCACAATTTAAGTGGCATAACAACACAGTTTAGACTACAACATCTTCAGAATGAATACTGGTCAAATACATCGATCCTGACAGATAGGCAGCCTTTCTGGACAAAAAGGAAAAGAAGCTTAACAAATGAGATCCTCAACATGCTCAAATTGCAAGACATTACATTCGCTCCAGTAGAACATGTATGGTTTGAAAAACCTGTTAGGAAGAATGGTAAAGCAATTAAGGAAATGGTATCTGAAGAATGATATGACAAATATAGGGACTCTCTCAGATGGAGAGAAATCCTTTTCTATAATCAATTACTTAATGATGATCAAACAAGAAACCTATCTTGGCAACAGGTAAGAGCCAGACGAGGAAAACAAGGCAGAACACCACTCTGGTTCAAGGAACTGAATGATATCACAACCGATAAGGCAGTAACAAAGACAGAGGAGCAGAAAAGGATAGCATTCACCAACAATAACAGCACCGGCTCACCTGTAATGAACAAATTCCGGATCAATACACCAGTGCTACCCACCTAACAACCTCAGACAATAAAATGGCTAGCAACAAAAAGCAACGGGACAACAATAATAACAAAGAAGAAGAAGCTCAGAGACAATCAACATATAATAGTCAACCACATGATCCGGGAAGAACAGACATCTCCAATATTCAAGTGTAAAGGCTGCCCCTTCAATGACCCAGAACTCAAAAGAGGTTATAAGTAACAACAACAATGCATAATGTCCCAACTCATGACAAGGTCTGTCAACATAAACGTTCAAAGAAGTATGAAGGGGTGCATTTCCAGCCAACAAGAAACCAATACAAAAAAACCCTACATCAATAGACTACAATCCTCACCTAGAGGCATAGAGCATGCCCTAAGGGAAATCGACATATAGCTCCCTGATACAACCCCCCAACCATAAACCTCGATCCGATATTGAACACAAGAGCCTTAATCAATAAGAGGCTGAAAGGTCCTTCAAGAGCACTTCTTAAACTCCAAAAAATAGCACAAGAACTGGCCATACATGACAATGTACAGATATATACTGACGGGTCATTTTCAAGGAGATACACAAACAGTAGGATGGGAATAGGCTGGGTAGCTATGACCAAGGAAGAAATAGAAGTAGCAACTTTTCAAGCTGAAACACAAGACAACCCATCCTCTACAAGAGTAGAGCTAACTGCAATACTAATAGCAATCTGCACAATAAGTGCACACAAGAAAGTAAACATACTAACAGACAGCCAAGGAGCAATCAACGTGATAAAGAAAACTTTCCAAAAGACACAAAAGGACAAAGGAAAACAAGTACATCCGAATAGTAACCTGGTAAACACAATCTGCGAAATTATAACAACACAAAATATACAAGTCACCTGGACCAAGATCAAGGGCCACTCAGGAATCCAGGGAAATGAACGAGCAGATAAATTTGTAGCAACAACACTAGCAGACAAATATAAAGACATAGTCAAGATCCAAGAGCTAAACAACATGAGCAAAATGGCAACAATTAGATGGGACCAATTCTTCATAGACCTTCCCTTCAAAATAGTTGGGAAAACCTTGCTTAAGACAAAATGGGCAAGTAAATGGAGAACCCTAAGACGCACACAAAACTGGCTAAATAGAGCCAAAGCCAAGGAGATTGATTGAAACATGACTATGCAAACAATCACACCATCCAAAATCACAACAATGCAAACAGATGCCAAGGACCATAATGACAGGACATTCTGTCTTAAGACATGGCTCAATGAGCATCCCACAATGAGCAATCTTTATAAAAGAAAACCGCACCTATACAAAAGCCCTATCTGCACAATTTGCAGGAAGCAAGAAGAGGAAGACTTGCATCCCTTCATATGCGAACCCAACAAGACAAGACTTATAGAAAAATACATCACATTTCTCACACAAGAATGTGCAGCTAGAACGAACGGTTACAAACAAACTGAACCCATGCTAAACAAATGGAACCGTTCTTTCCCTCCAAAAACACCTGCAGACCAGAAAAAATGGGATCAAGTAGTGGATTGGACAGACATTATCAGAGGAGTTATCAGCCACAAAATAATGAAAACAGCAGAGGAAATCACAGGGAACGTCGAATCAGCAAAAACAGTGATCAAGTCAATCACAACCCTTTTTTGGGAGGAAAAGAAGAGGGTCTGTAAGCTAAGATGCAAACTGGTAGTAGAATGGAAAAAGACACAGGGAATAATCAAAAGAATTAAGAAAAGACTGACAAGTGGTATCAACAAAGGCTGAAAGGACAAGGAAACACCACAAAATAGCAAAGTATCCAACACTCCACACAGTTATGGATAGATTTAACAAACCACAACATGAAAAACATCATACAAAATGGTTTCTCGATTAACTCTTTATTTTCGGTAAATATTAGTGTTAGCGGAGTCATGACATGCTAATATTCATCCACCAGGGTGAACTGTAGCAAGTCGCAGGGTTCGAATGATACTGAGTCTATAGTTTTTTTCCTATCATAAATGTATTTTCTTGCAATTGAATTTGCGTATATAAGAAGGTATTAATGATTAAATAAAAACTACAGGCATGACTTTGTCAGCTTAAAAAAAAAAAAAAAAAAAAAAAAATTGACTAGAGCAGAATTGATGGCTATACTTACAGTAATCAGCATACTCCTCTCATATAGCAGAGTTAACATATACACAGATAGCCAAGCAGCAATCAATAGTATTCAGAAAGTAATGAGAAAAAACCACATACACAATCTGTGAAAATAAAAAAACTTAGGATTTTCCAACTGCTCAAAGATATAATTACTGGTAACCATTTGAAGATCGATCTCATTAAAGTCAAGGCCCATATAGGTAACAAATACAATAAACAAGCAGACAAACTAGTCAAAATAGACACATACCAAGTTATGACACTAAGTCACAAAACAATCAGTATCCACCTTATAAAAAACCCACAATTCACACTACTATCTCAATAGGATAACAACCCACTCGAAGTTCCTATCAAAACTATTGTCAAAGAACTGATCAAG
Source organism: Acaulospora colombiana (assembly GCA_910592055.1). Lineage (NCBI taxonomy): Eukaryota > Fungi > Glomeromycota > Glomeromycetes > Diversisporales > Acaulosporaceae > Acaulospora > Acaulospora colombiana. The sequence continues at coordinate 8,819 of CAJVPT010004551.1, read as the reverse complement.
GTAACATACCTAGTCAGATGGAGACTACTGAATAGAACAAGAATTGAATTCGATAATCAGATTATCAAACATATATATTAGGATACAATATTGACAAATCTATAACTAACTAGAATGAGTAAACAAAGTACCAATAGAACAGATCAACAATAAAGGAGATTCAATTTATACCTATAGAATAAAGAACTTTCAATAAAAACAAAACTTTATTAGGGACTATCAAACTTGTATGAAGATGACAAATACATATTTTGCAGATTCAAAGAGACAAATACACATCTTTTCATATATCAAGATCAACGACAGAGAACAGAAGAACACATAAGAAATATAATCGTTGACAAAGTTAAACAATACAATAAGATAAAAAACACAGAAATACAAATTAATAACTATCTAAGAAACAACTCACTGAAGTACACCAAATATCTTAAATATACCATTAAAGAAGTTATACTCAAAAAAACATACAACCTAATAGCCAGATATATACTGAACAAACAACAAATATATAAATGCATAAAGGAAATTGAACAAGAGACTAGTGAATATCTTCACAACATCTGGATCCAAAGATGCAAAGAATTTCAAAAATGAAAAAAACTGTGAGGTATCATATGAAAAATTGAAAGCACAGTTAGATACAGCACCCTATAGAAAAGTACACAGCTCAATATATCTGAAAAATACATAAAAGATCAATATATAGATCTGGTAAACAACTATATAGGAAAATACATAAAAAACATTACACACTCTTCTCACATATTCATTATTTTATATAGCACTAGCCCAGCCTTGGTTGGTTAGCTCTCACTAGAATGGCAACAGGCAACAAGATGAGTTTCTCTATTGAATTAATTTGGTTAATATAGATAGTTATAATATAAACAATATGTATATTTCTACTTAATCCAAATAAAGTAAGGCTGAACCAGCATTATAAAAAAAAAATAAATAAAAATAAATAAACTATTTCAATTTTCTAAGTAAAATATCCATAAGAAAAAACTTACCTTATGGCTTTGTTACTCTTTTTTAAAATAAAGGAACTAGTAAAAGTTTACTAGTGCAAGAAAATTAAGAAAAAATTTATAATATTTGTATTCATATTAATATGTTTCTCAGATTTAAATTAGATTGGTTATGAGATCTATTCAACTACTATAATTCTATCATTTAAGCTAGATTATAACTACAAATAAAAGCTATATAAGATTAAATAGGAAAGAAAACTCTATATACAATAAAGAAAGTACTAGTGAAAAAGGGAAATTGGTTTTGATATAAAATGATTTGAAAGTCATGCTATTATTAAAAATGGCTCTAAAGGGGAAGGCAGGAATAAAAGTCAAATGTCCCTTATTCGAAAACATTGAAATTTTAGATTAATAAAAAAAAAAACTATTCATAATTGTTTACCATTATTCAAATTATTAATTTATAGTATTTTTTGACTTTTGTCTTTATTAAAGTGAAGAGCTATAAATTTTATTCCTTAAGAAGGGACATAAGTAATCTGTGAAATTTTATATGTTAAATACTTTAAGGACTTATCATTAGCTACTACTATCCCTTTTATAGTATTAACTAGTTTCTTTTCAAGGATTTTATTAGTCCAAGTCATAATATCTTTTCTTTAGTTACTTTCAGTACAATCATGTTGTGAATTCTTGTTCCTAGCTTTGATTCTTTCTTTTGATTTCTATCTTATCCTATCTAGTATAGGACTTGTGTTAATACTTTTTTAGGTGATAATAAATCAAAGTTGTAAGGGAATTCTAGAACATAGAAAAGAAGTAGCTTGATGATACTGTCAAAATATCTTTCCTTAAACTGTATAAGTATTAGGAGGAAGGAATCTGTTATTTAATAATTTGTTCTTTTTTGCCATTGCAACAGTTCTATTTTAGAAAAGAAAGTCTTGATACATCTGGCTTGCACTTTATTTGATTTGATAAATATTGTTCTATTTTACTTAGAATATTATAATCATGAGAAATTAAGCTATAGTTATTTTTTCTTTAAATTGCATATTAGTCCTACCTTTTTGCTGATAAGAATAATAAAATTTCCAGTCCATCAACAAAAAGGTAAGCATAATACTTTTTAAATATTATTCACTTTTTATGTATCTTTAAAAATTGTTATAGATATAGTTTCACTTTATAGATTCATATAATATATTATTAATTTTCTTTTTTGATCTAAGGCACTAATATAGGAAAGACTGTGTCCTTTATCCACTTGCATTACAATCCAGTGTCTTAAGGTGAACCCTGGGTTCTTATGGAGTTGAAGAAATGTATTTAGATATATGAGGTAATCAATGATAACCTGTCTACATTCATTTATTGATATGTATTCTGCTAGCCAATCTTTGCTTGAAAAACTTTGTATTACTCAAAATTCAGGATCAAACTAAAGTAGGCAAAATTCCTTTCAAAAAACTGAGAACAGTACTCTTAGAGCAAGTATATAACAAAAGAATAGATGGTTGCCTTCAAGATAAGTCTCTTATTATTAGAAAAACTTTGTATTGTTTTGCTAATAGGTGAATAGATAGTAGTACTTCAGTTTTTTTTTCTTTTAGAACTTTCGTGTCATTGGTAGAAAAGGTGTATTCATGACTTTGATTACTGAAAGTCAAGTTTTAGTTTGAAGAAAATGTTTACAAAAGGAAGAGGAGATAAAGATGAATTTTGAAAAATTGTGTCTAGTTGATTTAAGAAAAGTAGTAAAACTTTATTAGTCAAGAAATATAAAAATTTTTTGCGAATATCTTTTTTGTATATAATCAAAGGATTAATAAAAAGGATTATATTTATAAATTATATATATGCTGTATATATATATTTTAACAAAAACTTTTTTCTGTTCATTATTTTTTCAAAAGCAAAATTTTCTTATAAGGAAATTTTCACAAAAATAAACAATGAAGTGGAGTTTTATATAAATCAATATTATAACAAATATTTTTTAAAGATTGGTCTTTATTATAGTACTGTTTATAAATATTAAGAATCAACTGAACAGTTATTTCAAGTTAAGGAGCTCTTTACAAAATAAATAGAAAGGGTCTCCTCTATTTGTTTTAGTAATTCTAAACGAACTGTTACCTCTACCTAGCAAATAAATATTGGCTTTTTCAAAAAGAAAAAAAAATGAAAACTATATAAAAACTAACTTTAGTGGGGGAAAAAATTAGGTTTATCTATACACAAATAATCAAAAGTTAAATAACCTTCACCCTCAAAGGTATGCAAGTATACAGTCTATAAAAAAAACTTCATCAATCACTTAGCAAGAAAGAGAATACTTCTATATTATATATAAACTAGTAGCTATAGAAATTGAAGCTTCAAAAACTTTAAAGAAAAAGTTAAAGATTATTTATCTTACTATTGTGAAAAATACAACAAAGCACATTGATATTAATATTGATATTAACAATTTCAATATGGACTTAGTTATTGATGCTATTAGATCATTTAGATAAGATAAACTAGGCAATTATCTGATCTATCCTAATAGTAGATTGATATTATATCACTTATTTTTAGTAATGAACTACAATCCTATCAACAATTCCTTTGATTAAATTATAAGGAACTATACTATACATGAAATCTTATTTACTAATCTGAAATATAATCTTCTTAGAAATTGGACAAATGAGTAAATTCTTAATAATAAATTGTACTCCAAATACAAGAGTGTTTTAAAAAATATTCTTATCTAGATAAACTAGTACAAAAAAGTAAATTATACACCAGTTATATATCTATTAACATATACTTGTTAAGGTTTTGCAAGTCTAATAATTGGAAGACCTTGATAGAAAACCAAATTCACAAGTACTATACTGAAGTATCTAAAAACTTTAATATAGGTTAGAGTATATAATCGTCTAATAATCAAATACCATACTTTAAAAAATTGTTTTAGGAAAAATAAAAATAAAATCACATATTCTTCTTCATTAGTTATTATACTGTATATAGTAATTATATAACTAGATAGTTTTATTATTCTAAAAATAGTCTAACAATAGTTATATAATTAGTTTATATAACAATACTATAATATATAACATATTATTTGTATTGGTGTATGATTTTGAGATGCATACCATTATATAATATAATAAATAAAGAATATAATAATAGAAACATATATATCAATCAATCAAATAAAATAGAAAACTAACTTTGTATAACTCTATTTAATACAATCTATCAACTTCCAAACAGACAAGTAAAACTCACAACAATATAGCTTTTCAATTAAACTATAGAACCAAAAGCTCTCAACAAAGAACAAATTATATAAAAAGTATCTCAATATATATAAATAGATACTATAGCTGCAATGATATAGAAAACAATGACTATTTTTTTATCTGTCCTCAATACAATATTAATATCTATAAGAAAATAAACAAAAATATATATAAAGAACTCCTTACAGAAAAACTGAAAATTTTTTTCAAATAATAAACAACAAAGTCAAGCTCAGTACAAAAAATCTTAATATTTTCATTCTCAAAGGAGGAATTAATAAGGTCCTAAACTACTTAATTGATACCCTGAAAAGTATTATATAATATATAAGTTTCTTAATATCAAATATTTGAATTAACAGATACAGAAAAACATCATAATAGGAGAAAAATCAAGGATATAACAAAGCATCCACAAAAGAAAAGAAAGAAGAAATTAATAGAAAATAGATATCAAAACAAAAACAACAACAAACAGGCTATAGTAAACTGAAACACTGAATTTTTTTTTTTTTTAATATATACAACTTTGCTTATTTTATTGATTATACATTACATTACTTTTATATATAAAGTGATTTTGTAAACTTTTTCTATGCTTAGCAAAACAATAAAACCAATTGATATTATATCAATTGTAATGTATTGTTCTCCGTAAAGATACTAACATATCTAGGTTCTATTAAAGTATATAGTAAAGATATCATATATGCTTGAAAAGCCTTGGATAATATTTTTTAATATATTAGTAGCAATTTTTAGTGGTTGTATTGATGTCTACTCCTGAAGATAAGATTGAGTTTGGTTGCTCTTTGTTTCTTATTTTTTTCATTTTATTTGTAATGCCTTGTATCTTTTTCTATACTTGAAGATATTCACACCTGTCTCTTCAAATATTGTATATAATGAAACAGATGTTGTTGGTATAGCTTCAAATTATCTTTATTATATTGTTTGGGCTTGTGAACTTGCTAATAGGACTTATTATCTTTCTGCTAATGACACCTTTGATTAGGATGTTCTATAGGTTCAATTCTTGAATATGCTAGGAGATTTCTTCTTTTATGACATATGAGCTTTCTTTTTCTATTTTTGCTGTAATTTCCTAATATATTGTTGAGATGATTATTTCATTGATTTCGATTCTATAGTATGAGCATTGAAAAGAATGAATGTTATCTTTTGTTGCAGAGCATGCAAAGCACTGGGCTGACATATATATTTCAGATTTTCTTTTATATAACTTGTCCATGGTTAGGAGTTCAAAATTCCATAGTTTGATTGCAAATTTTTATTGAATGTAATCGAAGTTATTTACATATGTTCTGATGAACTTGAATAGATATAAAAGTTTTGTGGGTAGTTTTCAGTTTATGGTATTTTGCTATAGTAGCAGAATATTACTGTTTCTTTAGTGATGAATCCATTTATATATTATTTAGCTTGCTATATCTATTTTAGCAATTTACAAATTGGACCAGGTATTTTAATCATTTTATTATATATGAAAGATGTAGTTATATTTTTTAGGATGAATAGTTTTGCAGTGCTATCTTTGGTATTGTTTGTCAATATTATTTTAGTTACTTTATTTTTATTTATTTATTTATTTATTTTTTTTTTAACCCACATTCAGGTCAGTATGGCATGTCTTTATTATATATATGCTAGGTATTTACAAATTATTGTGACTTTCACATACTGACTCACTCGTCATCAAAAACTATTTCTCTAAATGCAATCTAGGGAATGATATTTCGCTTCTTTACTAATTTGAATAAATCCTCTAATTAATAAAATCATTGCCTACAGGTCATTACTATAGATCATTCTAAGTTCTGTCTGCAGTTAAAAACTGAACCACTTTATTCAATAACAAACCCAATCCTTAATAATCATCGTAGATTTCTTTTCTTCTATTTCTTTGATATCCTCTAGGTTCGAATTCTCTGGAGGTAATGGCAATTCTTTTTGATCCTGTTCAGTCTATTCGTCAGGTCTGAGCTTGGGTCTCTTATTTCTTTTGTCCTCTTCTGTAATGTTTTGCTTCTTTTCCCATTCTATAACTTTGTCATAATGAGTATTTCAGATCTCTTTTTAAAAGTTTGCTCTCATCTTTTGACAGAGTTTATTGATTATATTCTGTGTGTACACTGGTGGAATCTTGAGCTGCTCTTTGAGGTACTTCTTTAAGAAGGTGGGCTTGTCTTCTTCTATATATTCACAGATGATATTGAAAAGGCTCCTATCAGATTCCTGGATCTCTTCTAACCATTTGTCTATCCAGTCATTTATTTTAAGTTGAACTTCTTTCTTATCTTTTATTTCTTTACCGATGAGTTTCTTGAACTTTTCATTTGTCTTTTACCATAAGTTCTTCTGAGTTTTTCTAGTGGCTGGGTATTCAAAAAAATGCCCTAGTGTCTTTTCTTGAAGTTCGCATGCTGGGCAAGTGGTTGTAATATACACTTCTGGTTTCTTCTTCTTAAGTATCTGTAGAACTGAAAGTTCATTGTGAGTTAAGTTAGTTAGGAAGCTTTTGTCTTTATTGGTTTTGAAAGAAGTATCGAAGGTATTGGTTGGATTGAACTAGTTTCAAAAGGTTGACCAGTCTATAATTTTATTATTTTGAATCCAAAGATTCTGGATCCATTTCTGTGTTGTTCGGTCTAGTTCAATCTTTTTCTTATTGAATTTTTTAATGAAGTCTCTGATACCAATTTCTATTGTATATTTTTCCCATGTTGCTATCATGAGGACTCTTCCTAGCTCTGATAGTTGATGCCAAGTTATTGGGTTCTTCTGCCTGGCCTGTTTGACAAGTAAGTCTACTTTATTATTGAAACTATTGGTTCTGAGGGCTTTGACCTTTAGAATTTCCAGATTCGGGTCTTTCTTCTTCACTAGGTCCTTGATCTTATTCCAAAGTGACCTGTTAGTAATCTTTATCCATCTTCTTATAGATGTCTCTATTTGTAAGCAGATGGATTTCCATACTTTGACTGCGGTGTTGCAGTCAATGTAAATGTAACTGTTATATTTTAGGGACTATATACAGTGCAATAATAATAGCTAGTATTTCAGCTCTGGTTGCTGATGTCCATATGGATGCTCTTGTTGAAAACTGTTAACTATTTTGTTTTTCTCTATTATGATCCAAGCTAAACCTATTCCAGATTTACCATCTATCATCTCTTTTTTATAAGAGCCATCTGTGTAGAATGTAAGCTGATCAGTCATATTTCTTTTGTTGTATCTCAAGATGCTCTTAAGTTCATCTTTGTATTCTTCTGTTTGTATGACTTTTTTTATTAGTGTAATATCCCAGTCTTCCACTTGAATCTCTACTTCGACTGGTCTGAAAATTGGTAGAGCTGCTGTTTGCTGAAATACATATGTCTATCAGTCTATAGAGTTTCCTGGCAGAAGGATCTGTTTTCTTTTTCTTAGATTGTTATGCCAGTTAAGCTATAGTAGAAGGTGGGTCTGTGACAAAACTACTTCTAATGGCTGTTCTGTGCTATCTGGTTAAAGATGAGTATTATTACTAATAGGATCATATACTAGCTGATATGGGGTAAAATAGATTTTGTTGTTTATGAATGCTGTCTTTTCCCATATATTTGTCGAAGTATTAGCCTGAACTATCCAGTAAATCTTTCTTCTATCTGGGTTTGTTAGGAATACTTCAGTTTGCATATTATAAACTATCTATTCAAGCCCATGTAAAAAGTTTCATAGAAGATCTTGATTTACTATTGTTTTTTTCTTCATTTTTTTGTACCAGGAGGGAACCGATTCCTTACATCTGCTATAGAGTATTTGAACTGCTCTCTATTCCTTAAAAGTCATTATAATAGTATTAATAAACTGGTCTAAAAACATGATCTTGTGTTTTCATAATGATAGAATGACTTTTTCGTATTCTCTATCCTCTTGCAGTATAGATTTAATTGATAAGATATCTCTCTAATAATTGAATATGCTTTTTCATCTCCAACTTTGAAAAGTGACTTGTATGCTTTTTGCCAGAACCAGTGTCGTAGCTGCCAGATTTCCTTTTGTCAACTTGTAAGAGTTGATAGAATTGCTTAAAATGTTACCTGGTCTCAACATTTGATTTGACTTTGTTTCGGTTTAATTATAGTAGCAATACCAGAGGTTTCATTGTTGTTAAGCTACCAGAAAAGTGCAGATATGTGACTTTCTAGCTATATCTCCCAGATACTTTTAAGGCCGTATATTTTTTTGTTGTGAATACAACTGTTTGAAATCATTTCATAGACTAGAGCCTTGTTCTTGAATACTTTCCTAAACATGACTGTGAGATTATTATATGTTTTCTCACTTAGGCATGTGTGTTGTGTTCTGTATTCTATTCTTGGAATTAGAACCCTGTTAATAACATATCGGGCATGTTTTTCTGTCAACTTCTTTTTGGTTATTGTCTGGACTACTGTCCTAATCTCTGATTTTATAAGACTGATAGTGTCCTGGTTTTTTTGTCTTGGTCCTAGCCAAACACCAAGAAATCTAG